>CAUYPO010002316.1:0-33572 GCA_963574435.1 Cheirogaleus major | reverse complement strand
GGTATATGTATACCATGGAGTACTATTCAGCTATAAGAAACAATGGTGATGTAGTACATCTTGTGTTTTCCTGGTTAGAGCTGGAACCCATTCTACTAAGTGAATTATCCCAAGAATGGAAAAATAAGCACCACATGTACTTACCATCGAATTGGTTTTAACTGATCAACACCTAAGTGCACATATAGGAATAACATTTATCGGCTGATGGGCAGATGGGGGGGGTGGGAATGGTATATACATACATAATGAGTGCAATGCACACTGTCAGGGGGATGGACATGCTGGAAGCTCTGACTGGGGTCAAGGGCAATATATGTAACCTAAACATTTGTACCCCCATAATATGCCAAAATGAAAAAAAAAAAACACTTCCATGTTTTATTCTTCAGAATTGTCAATCTCCTTGTCTCTAAATTCAGGTCCTACATTGTGACATCATTTACTGCAGCCAACCACCAACATAATCTATGTTCCTGCTTTTCAACAGAGCTGCCAGATTTTACATTGTATAATCACTTTGACTATAACATAGCCTTACATTAATCGAGCAAATATATTCTCATATGATGACAATGAAGATTACATATGCTAGTGCTTTTTCATGAAAAAGTCATTCTTTTTTTAGAGGTATTTTCAGGTTGGCAAGACAGTTCTCAATATTTCCACTTTACTGAGAAAAGTGCTGCAATCCACAGACATCCACAATAATCGTGGTTATATGACATGATCCTGATTTGCCTGAACATAGTGTATCAGAATAGATGGACATATGACCACTTCTAAGCCCATGAGTTACTCTGGAGCTTGGAATGGAACTGAGATCAAGCAGACTCTATCCCTACTGGTATATGGCATGGCAAAGGCAAACCTGCCATAGTTACGTAGGAGTCCTTTCAGCTGAACATATGTGCCAAAAAAGTAGATGTGATGGGATGCATGACAGAGAGTTTGTTTTGCGGTTTTGTAGATTAAAATCTATTCTGGAGATTTAAAATAATTTTCTTATTATAGATATTTCTGAGAATTCAGAAAACTACTGGGTTTTTTGTTGGACCAGTGTACAGTGGGACAGTGATCTTCAGAAGTCAGTTCACTTGGGTAACTTAGAAAAGTAATTAGAATTGAAAATGTACACTTTATGTTGTCCATCATGTGTCAAACTACAAACTCTTATGCATCAGAGAACACAAAAATATTTTTAATCCATATTACTACCAAAATTTCCTTTTCTGTTCAACCTGACCAACACTTACATCCTTATCCACTGTGTCAGCCAAGAAAAGAGAAGCTTCCCCAATCAGTATTATTGGAATTGCTCTATGAATCTGAGGGCACAAACTGGCTTTAGGCCTGAGTCTATTGGAATTGAGCAATTCTAACAACAAGAATCAAATAGAAAGAGACCATTTTATGGGATCTATCTGTGACAGACAATAATCAAAGCACACTGGATCCTAACAATATATAAAAATGTGAAAGAAGACACCAGTTAGAAGACCCTAACTATCTTTAGAGGTGAACTTAATCTGAACAAAAGATTTCGAGTTGCTTTAGTTCAAGAAAGGGTCTATCAAATTATAAATTATTGTTTAAAATATTCTCTCAAGCTGTTTTTTGGACATGGAACAAAATAAAGTGAGGTAGATGAGTTGCTGATTTATGGAAATGATAATTTTAGTGTGGAAATTAAGGTAATTTCTTAATTACTAATATAACAAAGATGATATATATCTATAAACATGAGGGCAACAAATAAACCCATGAAATAATAGTCATTTTTACAACATCTGGTCCTGAATTGTTCTGTGCATATGGTGTACC
The DNA here is from genome assembly GCA_963574435.1 of Cheirogaleus major. Classification (NCBI taxonomy): domain Eukaryota; kingdom Metazoa; phylum Chordata; class Mammalia; order Primates; family Cheirogaleidae; genus Cheirogaleus; species Cheirogaleus major. The sequence goes on along the minus strand of CAUYPO010002316.1, from coordinate 31,748 downwards.
CATATATCCTTCAAGTGTATTCTCTATCAAATATTTTTCAGGAAAAGCATGGTGAAAATCTAAAGTACAGGGGAAAATATACATTTGTTAGATAGAGATTGATCTGCTAATATACAGTTGAAGACAACATTTACAATATATGCTTATCCAAAAAGTAGCCTTTTAGCAATTCATATGTTTCTTGCTCAAGTTGGCAATGCCCATAACATGGCCTAATTGGCACTTAGAAATTATATCTAACTAAATCCAACACAGTCATCTGTGTTGGCTCAAGTAATATGTAAGAAATTATCTCTGGATTATGTTTTCTTATGCATGGTTTAAATCTAAGAGCTATTATAATGTTCTCTATGGAAAAGTGATTCTGTTCTTATAAATCCCACACAGTTGGGAGAGAAAATGGATGTTGCACAAAAGATTGGAATGACAACAGCTGCAGACAAGCTGTGCATCTGGCACATTCTCACTCTTGTAACCACACAGTGCAAGTTGACAATTGCTTTCCTTAGTCCTGTGATTGCATTCTGTATAATTTGAATTGTTTTTCCATAACTTTTGGAACTCCTACAGACATCTATGTTCCAAATTTCATCTTTCATTGCATTATATCACAGTATTATATTGCAGCAGTGTACCGTAGCACTATAAATTTATATATTACATGCTGCCTCTGTATGTATTTAATACTGATGAAACTAAAAATACTCATAATTGTAATAAGTTGATGCAGTCAAATAAGAATTATTTGAGGCATTACACCCACTCGCAATGTCATAAGTGACAATATTTTTTTGTTGTTCTTATCAATTCAACAAATATTCATCAAGGCCAACACTATGGGGAAAAAATGTAATCCCTGTAGTCAAGGAGACAAAAATTATACATGAGACATTAGTTCTGTACTAAAATATTTGGTATAAATTTTAAGTTTTATAGACGTTTCAAAATTACATAACTAACAGTGCTTATAAGGTCAATTTTCCTGCCTTATGGTGACATTGTCTTAGACAATGCCAATTATTAAGCTCTTATCATTTACCAGACACTACATATTAACTAATTTAATTTTTCCAACAACTTTGTGAGGCATTTAGTATTATCAGAAAATCAGATCACAGATGAAAACAAAAGGTTTAGGGAAGTTTAGTATGTCTCCTATTATTCCTTGTATTAAATGGCAGACAGGATTCAACCCAGGATTCTATGACTCCAGAGTTCATTTTCTTAAGCCTTTCACTATCCTGCCTAACCAGGTGCAATTATACAGAGTCATATTATTATTTTTTGAAATTTCTTAAGTCAATAGATAAATCTTCTGCATTCTCAGAATCTGAGTTAAAGTTTTCCATATTCACTATGCCAAAGAATTTTACTTGAGAAACTTTTCTCAAGTTTCAAAATGTAAGAAGTAAAACAAAGTAACTAACTCAATTCTATTTTTAAATGGAGCAGAGTATTTGTTATCCAAGAGAAAACCTTTGGCTGTATGTAAACTGTGACTTGAGATTATCTTCTCAAACATGTCTCATAAATGCCCTTTCTAACAAATGGCTTGGATTTTTCATCCTCTTTGGAGACTTTGTGGTAGGATATATCTTAGCAATCAAACAATTTCCAATCTCTCTCTCTCTCTCTCTTCATTTCTTTTCTTTTGTGATCTCTTCCTTACCAAATCTAATAGCAGACATCCTGTCTGGAAGTTATGTAGAATGGGGGGATTATAAAATAAATAAAAGGTAAATATATTATAATTAGTTATTGATAAAAGCCTAAATTTTGCCCTAAATATTATATTTCAGGGAACACCATGCCTTGAGAGAAAAAACAAAGTAATTCTCTAGGATTTGAGGGAAAGATAGAGGGATGAGGAGAGAGAGAGAGAAAGAGAGAGAGAGAGAGCACAGGAAAAAATAGCAAGAGGTGGATTTCTGATGTTAAACTCTGTGGCTTAAATTCTGCCACTTTAGCAGATCAGTTCAAGGATTCTAAGGAGGCACAGCTCTTAGGGAACAGACCAGAATCTCCATCCCTTGAGGAGTAGAATAATTCAAATGATACATATCCTTTGAAACTACTATTATACTCGTACAGGAGTTGCCATTCTTACCCTTAGTGGCCTTAGGAATGCTCTGTCCCTGTTACTACTGATATCTGCCTCTCATGTCATCCACCTGGTTATGTGGAAAAAACTCTTTTATAATTTCAGTGCTTCCATCAAGCAATATGATCTGAACAAAGTGGAACCTTAATAAGCAAAAATATACCATTTTTAATTTACTTTTATTTTTTGTCTAAATAGTGCCAAATATGAGTTTGAATGAACCTTCCTACTCCCAACTGAATGCACAGGTTACTTGTTTTTTTACACAGAGCAATTAGCCAAAGTTGAAGATTTAGGAGAGCCCTTATTTGAAGAGCTAGATCATTGTTGTTGTTTTTCCTGAAAAAAAAATTAAATTACTAAACTTTGATACTTAGACAAATATTAAGCTAGTTCTATACATATTTCTCCCCATTATCTGCACAGGACATGTTTAGGCAGAAAATAAACACAGGAGACTAAAACAAGTCACTTGGAAGGCTTTCTTTTTCTTTGTATTTTATCTGAGTTAACTGAGTGAGTCCAATAAAACTTTTGAGGCGATCATTGTTGAATTATTGTATACTACTGACTGCACCCTGGGGACATATACAGTGACAAAAATACAGGTGGCTGTGGAGCACTTCACTTAATTGGACCAATGTTACGAGCTAACATTAAGCTTTAGTATGACAGATATTGTTTTGGCAATTCAAAAAAGCTAAGATGTTCACAAACAGGTAAGTAAATAACTGTCTGGATCACATTCTTCGTGTTCTTTAGGATGGCTCCAGGCAAAATCGTGAATTAAATCTGTCTTAGCAGTTCTCACCTTGCCACCTATCAAACTCTTCATGGGAGAAAAGACTTGAAATGATTGTTAACAAATGTGCATGATTGAAAATTAGTGTGCTACTTCTCCAAGTATATTTCTTAACCTTATTTGTAGTTATAAAATGAAAAGGCTGTGATCAGTTCAAAAGGCTCTAGCTTTAGAAGCAGGGATGTTAAACATGTAGCTGGCTTGGATGCCTTTCAACCTCTCCTATCACTCCACAGAATAACAGCTCATCACTTAAGGCAAAGATGCAAAGTGAGGAAACATTGGAGAGGTGTTAGAGAAAATAGATATAGATATAAGAGCAGGGGTTAACTAGGCACTGCATACCTGTTAGTCCTCCTTGGAAATTAGGTAGCAACCACAGCTATAGCTCTCCTGAATTCATCTTTCATAGTGGGAATGATACTGATGTTGAGATTTACGCTATGTTCTTGGATTGATGCATTGGCCGCACTTTAATTCACAGCAGGCATGGTAGATTACTGAAATATGTACTTCTCATTTTACATTTTTCTTTCTGAATTACAAATTCTCATGAGTAACATTTAAAAAGGCAAGTTGCTTATAAAAAACAATATATACATTCTTCTTCTTCTTCAAGTGTATAAATGTTTAATAAGTTTTATATCATCATTAATAATTCATTCCAGTATACAGTACAACCTGAAAAAAAGTGTCAGTTGAGACTGGATTTGAGAGCCAAAGACCAAAGCATCTAAGACTAGTCCATGGCCTATCTTGGACTAAGGGGGTGAAGGGTGGGGGGAATATTCTCTTAAAATGCACCAAATATTCATATTTTATGATCCTTTGTAAAACCAAGATATCTAATAAAGTTCAATCAGGAAATGCAAAAAGAATTAATTAATTTTACTTTTATAGGGAATCTGGACACCTTCACCACTCCCCACACCTGCCCCCAGACTAAATGTCTTGTTCTCTATGGAATTGCCACTGAACCTCATTAACATCATACTGCTTCCTAGCGCTCACCACATTTTTTCTAAAATGGAATGTTTTAGTGTCAGTCTATTCCACTAGTCTCTGAGCCTCCTGATGAAAAAGAAATAGTCATGTTCAATATTTTATTACCATTGATGAGGGTATGGTTTGGCCCTTAGTAGGTGTTAATCTAAATTGAAAATCAGATGATATATTTTCAGAGTTTGATGACCAGTTAGTCAATAGAACCTTAGACTGAGAGTTGCAGTAATGAGAAAGAGCTTTGGCTGCCATTTATAGAAACAATACTACCGTTGTGTTGATGACCTCCAGTCAAAGTTGGAGTATATCAGTAAAGTTGGAGTTTTGTTTTATGAAATAAAGATGCATGTCATGGGAAACTGTGGGACATGAGTTAGATAATTAGGCTTGTAATAAGTGATTTTGCTGAGAGTTTCAGAAGTAGAGTTTTGGTCTGAATGAGATGTAGTCAAGAAGTGGGTAATTCCATGATTGGTATCTTTATAAATCTTATATAGAAGTAATGGTTAATCCATAACTGGTAAGGAAGCAGCAGTTACCATACTAGACAGAGAAGAAGGGATATTTGATAATTTTTATGGTGTACATACTAACCTTGTATTTCTTTCTTCTCAGCTAAGATTCAAGAGTGAGCTTTTTCTTGTCTTGCCTCAATATGAATTTTGCTGATATTGTTCCATGAAGTGAATTATGCTCAATAAGAGAAACTTTCAGGCTAGCTTTGAGTACAAGGTTAGTTCCACATAACACTGAAGCTTAGCTGTGTTTTACAGAATTTAGGCTATACTAACATCTTTTTCAATGTCTATTCTTATGAACCCCATAAAAATCTTTTGAAGAGAGTAAAATGATGAGCCCTTTCTATGAAATAAAAATGAAGTGGAGTTTGAATTAACTAGTCCTAGTTCTTTTAGTTAGCAAATGGCAGATATTAAAATTTAAGCCTTATATTCTTACTCAAAAATCCATATAAATATGTTCTTATCTCTAAACCTAGGTTATAATATAGTAGAATGACAAGGCACATGTAACTGTATGAATTTAATATTAAATTAGTTAAAATTAAAAACAATTGGACCTAGAAGCAACAACACCCTAGTGACAATAAGCACACCAAGTCTCTAGATTTTTAAATACTAATATTATACTATTCTCCAGTAAGAGAAACTAGAGCTCCTTGAAGAAATGGCTGAATCTAGAACTAGTGCAGGAAGTATAAAAGAATGATTGGACTATATCAAAGGGACACAGAATTAAAAAAACTTCAAAGTCCAAACTTAGAAAAATTTTAGGAGAAAAATAAACAAAATATTATTGGATTATGACCCACAGTATAAAATAAATATCCACAGGTCCATACTGTCATAAATAAATTATTGAATAAATAAATGACTGGGGGATATTACACAAATCTACCATGCAGAAAAATTCAAATAATTTGTGCAGCTACGTCCCCCTCAAGGCAGTGGAATGCAAATCCACAGTTCTTAAGTGAGGGTTGCACATAGTGACATCCTTCCAAAGAGTACAGTATGGAAATAGAGAAAAAAAGAGTAACTTTACATTGGATAAATTTTAGACACACTGCCTCAGCCAGGTGATAAAGTTTAACATGAACAATGATAAGTAATGTTGATAATCTGTACCCTCAATATGATGTAATGAGAGTGGTACCTCAGGGTCTTTGTTTCCACAACCCATAAGCCCATTCACATACTATATATAACATCAGTAAAATAATAATAGAGGAATATTCTATAAAATGCCTGACCACTATTACTCCTCAAACTCTCCAGATAATGAAAAAAAGGAGTCTTAAAAACAGCCATAGCCAAGTGGAACCTAAGGGGACATGATGATGTAGGGCTCTACCTTGTACAGAATCTTGGAAATGGTAAAATACATTAGGTAAACAATTAGGAAATCTGGATAAATTGTGGACTTTACTTAATAATGTGCCAGTGTCCATTAAATATATAATAACAGATGTATATTACTAAACTAAGGTGCTACTACTAAGGAAAACTGAGTACGAGGTATATGGGAACTCTGAACCATTCCTGTATTTCTTCCCTGAAAGTATAAAATTGTATAAAAGAAAATTTATTTTGTTCTAAAATAAAAACTTTATTAAAAATGAAAATGTTATTAAAATTAAAATTTTTCAATCATAGTAGCCACAATTCAAGTACTGAGTGTCCACATGTAGCTTGTGGCTATTCCATGAATGGCATGGATATAAAATATGTCCTTCATTTTACAAAGCTCTTAGGGGAGTCTTATTCTAGATCATTTTCCAGCTTAGTTCTTTCCTCCTTTCACTAATTCAACCTCTGTACCAAAATTTAAAGTTCTAGACCTAGACTTCTAGATATGAAGACACATACCTGGTCTTCTTTGCCCTTTCTACATTTCAGACATTCACATTTAACAGTCTTATTTAGAATTTTGAAATATCTATTCTAAATCATTATCTCAACATGCTTTTAAAAAGGCCTTTGGAGTACAATAAATATTATAAATGGAGTATCCCAAAAACCAATTAAAAAGTCCAATTAAGCATCCTCCCATTGTCTCTTTGGAACTTGTTAAGATATTTTGCTTTTCCAAAGGTTGTGAAACCTCTGGGAATTTTTATCTTTGGCACAGAACAGCACATCTTCATCTAGTAGGTTTTATAAAAAAAATTCTCATTCTGACTAGTGATGCTTATTATGTTTATTATAGAAATAAATTTCTTATATCAACTTTAAAGAAAATCTTGAATTATATATAACACAAACACAAATGGCCAGAATCATCACTCATGTATACAGTCTTATTGACATATGACTAGTGTAATTAATACCCAGAGCTCATATTGTTCCTGAAAATATATTTTCTGAAGAAAAATATTTTTCTTCATCCTTAAGACAGAAATAAAAACAAATGGGGAAAAACAACCCTGTATAAGTTAACAGATTTAATTATTGCATTTCTAAATCAGTATAAATCAGAAGAAACTTTTAGTTTTAATTAATTTCATTAAAATAATAATAAAATCATTTCCCCAATCTATAGAAAATGCAGCTTTCCTCATTAAAATATTATTGGCAGAAATGAGGCACTCCATGAGAATATAACTCATTTTCAACATAAAATTTTCTTTAGGAATAATCCTAAATTTTTTTCTTTTATTTCACAAAAGTTCACACTGTTACATGACAGCTGCTTAATAATTCAAAGTGTACACACTGTGGTAATATTCATGAAATTAGAGAAATCATGTCTAAAATTAAAGTAACCAATATTTTCCTATGTTCAAATGAACTTCTGAGTAAAATATTGGCTCATAATTCATAAAATGCATTATATTACCAAAATGTCACATACAGGTATTTTATTTTGACTCTGAGCCTCCTATTTTCTAAAAGATATAAGACATTTATGGATTTTGTGAATTAAGCTTAAGCTTAATCGGATCATTACTACAGCTCATACTAACATGTGCCTGTCTGGTGACATTGTGGGGCTAGCTTCATGACACCATGTGTGAGATTTACTGACAAGCTTCCTAGAAAAGAGCTTTTGCTAAAGCAAAACTTAAGAGCATGTAATTTGATCCAGTAACAATGCCTTAGTCTTCAAAGAGGAAACATAGTCTTCATATAAAATTATACCTATCACTCAGAAATACTCCCAGCCTAGATCCATAAGCAAGTGAACAGATCCCAGAAAAAGGACTATAAATTAAATTAGGAAAAGCTGTCTCACTACAGCCCTCTAACATGCTGGTAGAATGAGGAACTGTTTTGCTCTTTCTCCAACTAAAGAATAAAAGACCAAAACATCAGGAAAAGGACATTACTTTTAGACTTCAAGATTCTACTTCACTGCTGGTCATGTCAGAGATGATGATGGAAAACAGTAGAGGAGGGAAGAGAGGTAAGAACTAACAGTGGTACCTAGTAGGCATGATGAGGTAGGAAATAACACACCCTGGGAACCTCTGAAAATATTTGGAGGCAAGTTTGAAAGGGTAGGAAGCCCATATATCAAAGTAATATCACTCTTAAAGTATTATTTTGTGTTCCTTCAAGGTAATGAGGAAAACAAAATCTGATGTTGCATACAAATAGGGTAACATAGGATCATTGTATTTTGAACCCAAAATTACTGAAGATATCTTATCCCTTGCAATGTAACAGGGCTTCTAAGACAGAAGAGCTAATTTGTGGTGAAACACGCATTTTCATTTTCACCACTTATGATTTCTAAAATGAGAGAAGGATGCAGCAGTTCTGCAACTTTCAATACACTTTATGTTCTCCCCAGTAGGTTTATTTGTTTTGCTACTCTTTTTATGCATACTGAGTTAAAGATCAGTTACTTTGTTGTCAGTTCAATGAAATAAAGATGAAATCAGCAGCAGGGCCTAATGTTCCAAGTGGCCCCATTGTGCCTTTACTTCGAAATGCTCTAATGAGATAAAATATATTTCACTTTCTCTTTCTTGTTTAGTAAAGATATATGACTTCCCTGTCAGAGCCTTGCAGAGGAAATGAAATCATTGACATAATGTACTGTGCCTCAACCTGATACAACAGTGCTTTAAATTGTGATTTAGTTTTCTTTCTTATTCTGTATGACTTGGAAATTTTCATTCTCAATTTGTCACCCACATGGGAATGTGGAAAGTAAAGATTGTTGTAACACTGTGCTCATTTTCATTAATCACAACAGGTACTCATTTGTGTTTTTGTTTCTCCTTACTTTATACCTTTGACTGTCAGAGATCCCTACTGTGCCCCAGGGTAACTTTTTCAGGGAGGGAAATTAAAAGAACTACCAGCTCCTCTCTGCTCATGGGAAGATGAGTATATAATCAGTGGATCAATAGCAGAATGATTCAGATCTATTATAACACGTGATTTATACGCAGCAAATTGTTGGGAATCTTTAAGAAGAAGATCCTAAAATTGATGTGACTTCAGTAGCTGCCCCATAAACCCAAAATTTTAAAAAATCTTGAAAGGAGTCAGTAATGATTTTCAAGATGTTTCTGTCATTGTGTCACTTGCTAGGATGTCCAAAGAAGCTATTTTAAGTAAAATTATCTTCTTTTTCTATTTTGAGAATTAATGGTTATTTTTAAACTATAGGGGCCGAAGGAAACACTTCCCCTTTGTCCTTGGAAGAACTGCTGAAAAATCAACTCACAAAAGGCAGATTAATTGGAGAAAAGGCATACAAAATGTATTAACATGCACACACAGGGAGCATCTCAGAATAATCAGACGGCCTCCATATGGGGTGCAGAAGCTTATAAACCATCTTGAGGTGACAGAAAGAGTGGAAGCTTGGATTATGGCAAAACAGGAGGAGCTTGGCCACCAAAGGTGGTCATGTTATGTATATAGAACCTCACAGGTAGCAGCCCTTAGGAAGAATAGATGGTAAATGTTTCCTCCAGATCTTTAAAGGTATCAGACTCTCAGTTAATCTTTCCTAGATCTGGACAAGAAAAGGCATGGCTGCATCAATGCAGATTCTCTGTAGATACTAATTTTCCCTGGCTTTGTAGGGCTAATTCTGTTTGTTGGCTTTCTGACAGCTATCACAAAATATATCCAAGAAATATATTTCAAGGAACAATATTCTTATTTTCTTCAAAGCCCCCACCCCTCGAGTTTTTATTTGTTTTGTTGTTTGCTTTTATTTGGGTTTTTTTTTTTTAGAGGTGTATGTTGTTTCATTACATTCATATCAAAAAATCATATCTTATAATTAAATAAGAAAACCATTTATTTTATTTGCTTTTACTTTTCCGTTATTTTTTCTTTTGCCCAGGACTTCCTAAGGATTGAGGGGACTTACTGTATTAAGAAAAAAAATGCACCAGTACAATTTCTAATATGGAGAGTTAAGTGCCTACTTCTATGCTTCACTAGAGGTATAGTCAGTTGTCAGGTTTTAGTCTGAATTGTCGGTTCTCACGGTGAACTCACGGCTGAAGAATGACCAGACACACCAAAGCAAGGCAAGCATAAAAATAAGGTTTATTGAGGAGAGAAAAATAGGATTATAGAGCAGGAACAAGATTTAGGTTTACAGATCATGTTACATACGCCACAGAGGATGAATGGACCCATTTTTGCAGCAAAGGGAGAGCAAAAGGAAGGGCACAGAAAGCGGCTTGGTTATGGTCTGCATCTTCTTTTATAGTGCCTGGAATGAGACCTCCTTAGTGGCCCAGACATCACTAAGGAACTACTTTGATTGGACAGTGGTAGTTGCCTTACTACGCATGCCGGTTGTTCTAGGTCAATTTCTGGACTCTATGGCACCTATTCGGCTCTATGGTACCTATTGGCCCATGGGCTAGAGAGTCCTCTGTATTCTTTTGCCGTTGGTGTGCCGAGTTACGATTGGCAAATTCCCAGGGTATTCCCTCCTCTCCCAGGTATAGCAGTTGCTCAGGAGATTGGTGGGACAGGACCAAGATGGGAACCTAGGGAGGCCCACCCTTGTTCTTCTTCCCAGGTGGGGCAATTACACCAAAGCAACAGCACCCACTTTTGTCCCTAGGAGACCTGTAACCCCTCGTTATCTACCTAACATAGTTATTAGCAACTCATTCCCTATATCAACTTACTTTATTTTTACCTGGTAAAAATTTGTATAGTGATATGAAAGCTGACACACTTTCATCACTAAAGTGAACATACAATTAGCTTTGTAAACAACATTGCTTGTAAGCCATAAAGATTAATATCAGAGCTTCCACATTAGCAGTAAAAGGAATGCCCTCAAATATGTTTTCTTTTGCCTATACAGTGTTATAAATAAAAATTCAATAATTGCTGTTGTTTTCAATTTCAATATTCAAAGAGCTTGTAAGTCATTATTCTCATTTCTATTACAAACCAAAAAAGCTGAGAAAACTGAAAATCAATGATTTTTATTGAATCTATCAGAGAACTTAGGTCACAGAACAAACTACCACCCTAAACTTTGGAAATAGGTGACTACAGAGTCATTCATATCTGAGATATGCTTACCTAGAACAAAAGCTGCTGCAAACCAGAAACTGGTAGTAATACTTCATTGATAATGTTGATGAGTGTGGACCAGGATGACAGTGAGAAACTCATGAGGGCTGTAATGTTGGGGGAGGGGAGGACACAATTCGCTGGCTTTACGTCTTGCAACTAATGAATGGCAAAGAACTGAGAAATATGCATACGTAGTTCTGTCTGTCAGCGGAGTAAAATAGCAATCCTTGTGATACATGCCCAGAGCCTTCCCCATAGCAAAAGCCTACTCTTCAGTGGGAAAGACTACCAAAGACTTTCCCCACAGATGTAGGAGTAGAGCATTTCTCCCATCTCTGCCCCATCTAGCCTTCCTGTCTCATGTAAGGGGGGAGGGGTGAAAGGGAAAGCTATACAAGAAGAAAAACTTGTGAAGGTCACAGCACAGAGATATATGCCCACTGAAACCTGTGATTTAACTGGGAGACTCTAGAGTAATTCCCTATCTCAAACATTTACCAACACGCCAACCGGGCTCCAGTATAACAACAGTGACTTATAGCTGAAAGAGCTGCAAGTGGCAGACTCAATGTGAAAAGAAGTACTAATACTTAGTAAAGACCAATATCAAGAGAGGAGACAGAAACAAATATACTAATAAAAATTAAATTTCTGTCACCTAGTGCTACAACAAATATATACATTTAAAAAACAGATTTTAGCCAGATTAACATAAATCCCTATACTAGAGTTGTATTTGTCACAGTTTCTATTACCTCATACAACATGTCTGGCTTTCAAAAAAAATTACATTGCACACCATAGCAATACAAAACACAGTCTGAAGAGGCAAACCAGGCTCAGAAAGGACACAGATGTTGTAATTATCAGATAGGGAATTTAAAATAATTACAATGAATGTGCTAAGGATTCTAATAGATAACGTAGATAACATGCCAGAACAAATGGGAAATAGCCTATGGGGGCGAGGGGGAACTTCACCTTTCCCCCAAAAGTTTGCCAAAAGATCAACTCATAATTAAGGCAGATTAATAAGAGGAAGAAGTTTATTTACCATGCACATAAGGAGAATCATAGAGTGATTACCCAGTATCCCAATAGAATCCAGATATTTTTATACCCCTCTTTTAAAGGGGGAAAGGGAGATGAGAAATGTAAGTAATTCTGTTTAATAAACAGGTTGGCAGCTCATACCAAGGAAATGACTCAACTGGTCTTATGACCCCCACCCAAGAACCTGGTCCACAACGAAAACAATTTCTACACTCCTATGGTTCTGCCACAAACCCTGCCAATTAGCAAATCTAATTGCCTAATTCTTCTCTGGCCAAATGGCAAATTATCTTAAAAAACCCTGTCTCTCAAATTCTCAGGGAGGAGGGAGGATTTGAGAAATTTCTCCCATCTCCTTGCTTAGAGTTATGCAGATTAAACTGCTTCTGTACTGCAAACCCTGCTGTCTCAATGCATTGGCTTCTTCTTGGGCAATGGGCAACGAACCTGGTTGGGTGGCAACAGTAAGGTCAACAGAAACTTCCAACTGAAGCATAAATAAATAAATAAATAATTTTTTTTAAAAGAACAGAGCAACAAGTACCTGTAAAGAAACTTGAAAGATGTTAACAAGTTTATAATTGGAATATCAGAAAAAAAATAAAGAGGAGAATACAGTGATATATTTAAAGTGTTTTTTTTTTAAAAAAGGGAGAAAGCACCAACTTATCATTCTATACTCAGTGCAGTTACTCTTCAAAATATAAGAAAAGGAGAGAGACTTTCTCAGACAAACAAAAATAAATAATTCATTGTCAGCAGATCTATCTTGCCAAAAATAATAAAATATTTTTTTCAGGAAGAAAGTAAATAATATAGGTTAATAACATATATCTACATAAGGAAGCAAAGGCATCAGAGAAGAAATAAATGAAGGTAAAATATATTCTACCAATAATGAATGAGAAATTATGTTTCTCCACATTATCACAAGAGTAATTTCAGTCCTCTGACTTCATTTTCTTTAGTATTGTGTTGGATGTTCTTGGTCTTTTGCCTTTTCCATATAGGTTTTAGAATTAATTTGTCAATATTAACAAAGTAAATTCCCAGGATTTTGAATCTATAGATTAATTAGAAAAAATTATCATCTTAACTTTAAACTTTCTGTAGATTTTCCTTATCAAGTTGATGAATTTTTCCTCTGTATAAGTTTGCTGAGAATTTTTATCATGTATGGGTGTTGGATATTGTGAAATGTTTCTCAGGGAGTCAGTCAGTGGTGGGCATTTTTCAGCCTACTACCTAACAACAGAGCATCAAAAGACATGAAGCGAAAACTGATAGACTGAAAGAAGAAATACACAAATAACTTATTTGAGTGCTTCACCAAGACCTCATCAGTAAAATAGACTGAGTAGGCAGGAAATCAGTAAGTGTAGTAACACTGACTAGCTCTGCAAATCAAACTGATATAAATGAAAATTATAGAATACTCTTTATGTAAACAACAGAATACACAGTCTTCTCAAGGTCTCATGGAACATTTACCACAGTATACCACATTCTGGGCCATAAAACACATCTTAATAAGTTTATTATGATAGTATGGTCCTAGAATACAATGGAATTAAATTAGAAATCAATAACAGAAAAATATTCATATATTATATAATATACTTCTAAATAACACAAATGTCAATGAAATCTTAAGAGAAATTTAAAAATATTTTGAACTAAATAAAATAAAAGCGCAACTTATCAAATTATTGAGATATAAAATTAGTATCCAGAAGGAAATTTATAACATCATTGCAAAATCAGTGGTCTCAGAAATTACTTCAAATTACCTAAAAATCAATTACCTCAGATAAAAGAGTAAAATAAGCATAAAGCAATAAGAAAAGAAAAAATAAAAATTAGAGCAGAAACTAATTAAAGGTAAACAGGAAAACACTTAAAAAATAAAGAAATCAAGAGCTTTTTTTTTTAAAAATCAATAGTTTGATCTAAATAAAAAACTTTAGAAATTACTAGAGTCTATAAAACTAAAGACAAGATTAATTGTACATGAGACCTATATTCTAGTTGATAAAGTTGTTTTTCATGAGAATATATGTTAACAATTCTGAAACCAGTATATATGTATATTGGAATTGAATATTTAATTAAATCAATGCCAGATGGCTGAAGCAAGTCTTCTCACTGTTGGAGTTACAGATAAACAAGTAATGTAGGCCAGAATAATTAATATAGTAATGGTTTAGAGTTAGAGACACCACTATGATTCGCATATAGTGTAATATAGTTACATATGTATGGTTACATATATAAATATTTATAGATATATGTGTATATCAATATGCATATTTATCTTCACATATACCATTTTTATCAGCTTATAGGTCCCAGGTGAAATGACACCCCACTAATAACAAACACTACTAACACCCAGATCTTCATTTCTAATACCACCCTTTGATTAAAGGAATTAGAGCTTCTTGGATTTTAGGATGGGGATGGGTAATACACAAGATGAACTTGGAACATCTTGTGGTACCAGAAAATAAGGGAGTGCTAAAAACAAGGCAACAAACAAACAAAAATATGTCAAAGGGACATAGGAACTAACCGAAAGAACTCTCAATGAGCAGAGATGGAATAATTGGAATTAAAATATTATCAGATTATAACTGATATATATAAATTATATATAAATATTCATGTGTCTCTGTTAATGTAAACAAATGATTGTATAAACAAATAAATGGAGGGGGATAAACACATATCTCATCCAGAAGAATTCTAAATAATTTATGAAGACATTCTGCCCTTTATGACCTGGAATAATCTGTAGTCCTTAACAGAATTTTATTCACTAAAGAATGAGATACTTAAGAAAAGTGAAAGAGAGAGTAACTTTAGAAAAACATGACACACACTAACTTAAGCCAAATGCTCAGTTTTTACATCAACAGTGATAACTCAATTTGATATTATGAACCTTTGATATGATGTAATGCGAATGGAATTTTACCTCTGTGATCTTTTTCAAAAAGATTACTTTCATTACCTTGAGGACATTATGCTAAGTAAAATAAACTAGGCACAATAAGACAAATATTTACATGTTTCCACTTATACGAAGTATCTATAAAAGTCAAACTCTTAGAGGCAAAGAATACAATAGTGGTTTCCAAGGGCTCAGAGATGGTGGAAATGGGGAGTTGTTCGATGAGTATAAAGTTTCAGTTATGCCAGAAGAATAAGTTCCAGAGACCTACTGTGCAACACAATGTCTGTAATTAACAGTACAGTATTGTTAATTTCAAAATTTGTTAAGAGATTAGATCTCGTGTTAAGTTTTCTTACTACAAACACAAACACACAAAGGTACACAAGGAAACTTTGGGAGGTACAGGATATATTTATTATTGATTGTGATGATGGTATCACAGTGTTTGCATATATTCAAACTCATCGAATTGTACTCATCAAATATGTTTTGGTTCTTTGTATATTAATTATACCACAGTAAACTGTAAAAAAGAAAAAAAAGTAAAACATACACACATTACTTCTATCTAACCATGAGAAAAAAAATCAGACAAGTTCCACTTAAGAAACGTTCTACAAATATCTTATTATAATCTTCAAAACTCTCAAAGTCACTAAAAACAAGAAAAAGTCTAAGGGGATAATGACTACTAAATATAACATGGAATCCAGGATAAAATCATTAAACACATTAAAGAAAAAGCATATTTTGGAAAAACTGAGAAAATTTGAATAAATCATAGACTTTGGGTAATAATAATGTATCCCTATTGCTTCATTGTAAAAAATGTACCATTCTCTTAAGATATAAATAATTGCGGAAACCAAGCGTGAAGTGTATGGGAACTCCATGCTAAAATTGCATTTTTCTGTAACTTTAAACCTGTTCTAAAATAAAAAGGTTTATTCCAAATTAATAATCATAGGCAATATCAGAATTTTGGAAATTTCATACATATGAGCAATCTTCAGGTTTATACTCTTTCTTTACAAGGTATTCTGGCTAAGTTAGGTCTGTTTTTCAATAAGGATGAAATCCAATAAAGCTTAATACCCAAAGCATTTGCATTATTACCTTTGTGGTGTTTTTGTTATCATGTGCCCTGCACCTGACTTCTCACCCTCTAGGGCATGCTTTACTCATGCTAGGTGATGGCAACTCAAGAAGACAAGTGAAAATTTGCAAACACATTAAAGCCTCTGTTTGTGCCATGTCCTCTGATATTGCATTAATCAAAGAAACTCACATTTTCAAGCCCCAAGTCACTGTCTCAGACATTATATATTGCCCATCCTAATGGGAGGCACAGAAATGTCAGTACCAAAGTATATTGAGATAGGACCTTTACAAGAACAAAGTGAGGATTTGGGACAAATAATCCAGTCTATTATGAGATCAAAAATGCAAGCTTATCTGAGCAAATAATTTTTATTTAGGTCATCTGAAAAAATGGTTCTGTGTATCATCTTTGATAGAATCCTGGAAAACACACCATCCCTAGGGTAAAATATTTGAATTGCTTCATAATTAGCTAGTTAGTCTTGGGAAACTCTGAATTCAACTTTTTGATCAACTGCTTAGTATCTTAATCTAATGTATCAAAAAGCTGCCTCTTAAATAAATATTTATAAAAATTAGTGATAATTTTCTAACCACAATTTAAACTAAAGGTTTTCTTGGTGTTTCATAAGAATATGAAAACAAAACTAAAATTGAGGAATTTATGGATATACTCTAATTCTTAAAAGAGCAGAGAAGATATGTAGGGTTATTTTACATTTTTTTTGGTTTGTTTGCATTTTGCTACCCTAACCAATATTGTAATATTCATTTATAAGTAACAAAACCTAACTTTTAAAAATAACATATTTATAGGATATTAAACTATTCTATAATTCAAACCTTTTGCTAAGACATATAGACCTAATGTATCAAATTTATATTAAATAATAACAATTTTATTTTATTATCTTTTATTTGAATAGATAAATTACCTGTATTTACCTGTAACCTAAATATGTCGCACAGATAGGTACATTACCAAAGGTTTTGTGTTAGTGTTCTATGACTTTCTATTATTTTCCTAAAAATAAAATTTCATCTAGTCTAATATAGATACTGATACTCATATGATTTTGTTTAATATAATTGCTTTCAGTAGAAGTGGAATTGCCTATATGAGAAAAAAGTTAAATTTGAAATGCAATGACCTTACCCTAGACAATTTTTACAGACTATGACTTAAAACAAATTTAGTGTAAGCATCATCTGTCATTTTCTGTTTTAGGTGTTTAGTTTGATTGAATAAAGCTACTATCCAGTTTGCCAACTTGGTAACACTTTTATTTCTAGGGAGGGGAATTATTTTTGCATATGACAAAAAAGTCTTTTATTCAAGGGGAAAAATATTTCTTTATTCAGAGTGTTTGAAGTGGAAGTGAAAGTTGTGTGCTTTCACAGTCAATAATGTTTCCCGCTTTAGAAAACAGGCATGATTCAGTATTTTGGTTAGGTTCACAGACAAATTAAATACAACCATCTTACAATTATTTAATTTACTTCAATAATGTAGGGACAACTAATCAGATTAATTTATAGTGAAAAAATGATTGAATGATGTAGCCAACTACTTACAAAACTTATAATACTGTTTAAATGACAAACATAAATTTTACTCTGCATTGTTTGTTTTCCTGGTGTTTACTCATAAATATTCCAGACAACATGACACTGCCAGCAAGATTTGTTTTATCAGTTTTGCATTTATTCAAACCAATTTGTTTAAAAAAGGAGGAAATTTTTTAAAAATTTTAATTATATTTCTTAGTTTTCAAACTTTCCTCCCTATTTTCTGGAGTTAAAATTTATTCTAAGCTAAATTTTCATATAGTCACACCTTATCTTTAACATTTTTTGCTGCATTATTCATCCCTTTCCTTCAAGTGGATTAGATTTCAAGTCATTATGTTGCGTTAAGTAATTTTAAACCACCGAAGAACTGCTCTTAAATCTTTATTTCATAATATTATTGACCAATCTGATTTCCAGTCATCTTAATTACCAGTTCCTCCCAGTGCAGTTAATTTCATGTTAATTTTGAGTGGGGAGGATTAAACATGAACTACTTTTAGCCATTTTTTGTCTAGGCTTTTCATCAGTATATCTTATGCCATGAGAGAGGGATAATAAAATAAACTGGAGCTTTTCTTAAATATACTTAATTTATACAATATAAAAGTAAATCAAGGACAGAAGAAGAGAATGTGATAACAATAAGTAGTTATGTTTTATATAATATTTAATTTTATTGTGTACTAAAATAAAGAAAAGACAGATAAATTAATAACAACTTTTTAACAAATGATCAGTGAGCTGAGATTTCAGGACAACCAGTGGGCTTGAAACCCCAAGGAATGGAATGGAATGGAATGGAATGTAGTAGAGTAATGGAGAAAAACAGGGCTGTCAAATAAGCATGTTGTGATGGCAAATATGGATAACGTGTATCAGTTCATAGGGATTTCAGCATAGAGATGGAAAATATAAAAGATCTAAAGAAAAGATTATATATAAAAAAATTATAATATCAGGAATAAAAAATTCTTTTGATGGACTCATCAGTTGAAGAAACAAACATCCAAGGAGTAAACTTCATGATAGGTCAGTGCTAGGGTTTGAATGATTGTGCCCTCCAAAACTCATGTGAAAATTTAATTGCCAATGTATTGGAAAGTGGCATTACACGAGTTTTTTCCCCCAAAATATGCTTAGTTTGCTTAGAAGAGCAGTAAAAACACGTGTCAAAGATTTAACCAAATATATAGTGAAAAGTTTATAATAAATTGTTATTCAATAAAAAATGCCATTCCAAGATTTATTGCTTATAGTTGCATTTTTTCTGAATAATAACTTGCCTGTGGCATACAAAGGTATCCTGAAAATGTCATTGCAAACAGATTATATTATAATTTATACTTGTCTTAACAAAAAGCAATATTAAAATGACAATAAAAACTAGCAACAAATTATTTGAAACATTTTATTCAATAGAAAAAAATTGCTATGCATTTTCATTTTTCTTTTCAAGAGAGCTATGTGACTTTTTCTGCACTTCCCATCTAATGCTCAGAAGTCATTTTGCAGACAATGTGCTTACAGTAAATCTGAGCAGATTGAAGCTGAGGTTCAAACTCCTTATATATGGGTTAATCTTAAGATTAGATATTACAGATGTTTATTTTTTAACCAGTTCTTAAGCTGTATATCTAAAATAATGATGAAACTTTGACAGCATAAAAAAATGAAGTAAACCCTAGCCTGTTTAGCTATATATACATTTTTTAAAAGATGAGAAAATAAAATGTTGATGTGTTAATATAGCACATTCAAAAATAGTCCTGATATTAAATTTTTTACTCTATGCATAGTAAATCAATTTGAGAGGATATTTTTAACAGAAATTCACAACCATAAATTTAATCAGCACAGCAATTTGTGGCCAAAAAAAAAAAAAAGAAAATCATGGAACAAATCTAAATTTGTGTGAATATAAACCCAAACCATTTTGTTTTCATGTAAATGCCAAGTGAGAAGAATGAAGAAATAGCATCTTCCTCAACTCTTTAGTTTATCTTGTGTCTCCACTATTTTTGGTCCTTCCAGATATTTAGAAATACTCTTTTTTAGCCTCTACTTTACCATATTATTGTTTTACTGTGCTACAACTGTATTTCTCCATGTAGTATGAGTGTAAGCTAACCATGAATTACCAAAAGTTTGCAAAATTAATGAAAAAAATACTGCAGAAAGTAGAATGTGCCTTAAGAATGACTCCTTAAGAATGAATCCCACCTTCACTATCCACCACCCACAATCAAGTTTTAATTTCCTCCTAGGGGGTTCAGTAAGCATTCACTTCATGACAGTTTATGTACAACTTCTATTTGCTTACTTTCAACATATTTACAACTTATAAAATAGTTTTCAGTTTTCAATTAATATGTTTTTTCTCTGATAATTGGACATTTGGGGAAAGAACAAAATATATGACAATTTTCCCATCAATATTAATGGAATTGTTGTTTTTAGATATTTACCAGATGTTCACTTAGCATCAGAATTTTTCAGAAGAAAATAAGACTCAAATTTTGGCTAATGGCTTTTTTATATTTTTTTAGGTAGAAGACTTTGACCAGTAACTGAAAAAGCATTTAAAAGCTTAAATAATCAAATACTGAAAACAAAGGAGTAAAACATTTTCTCATATCTTCATATTTTTCACTAATTCGAAAGAAGTAACTTTTAGCTTTATTTGCTAACTTGGAGAATTAGGAAACTAGAACATATATAAATTAAAAATTCAGTGAAATATTCATTTGATGAAATTATGAAGGGATTAAAATATAGAGTATCCACTTCTAAATACGTGGCGAGATCAAAGAGTCTTCCAATATCTTGTCTGTTCTTTTACTCCTTAGAGGAGAAATCCCCAACATTTTTAATGTGTCTACAGTAAATTTATTGAAACATATGCCTTCAATATTTGTTCATTGATTCATACATTTTATTCATGTTATACAGAATTATTATATTAACAAAGCATTACAATTACCAATAAGAGAAATAAAAAATGCTGCTTACAATTTGAATTTTTTCAAATTGCAATGTAATGCAACACTTGCAATGTAATGAACTGAATTTTTTATTTCTAGCATACCTTAAAGCCACTTCGGAGACTATTTCTCCAGGAAGTACGGCTACCTATAAAATTATGTAAATCATTTGTGTTTAAAGGGGAAAAAAGTTTCCTGTAACTTCCTACCAAATTATTTATTTTCTTCTGAAACATTGTATTTGCAAATGATATACTTTTCTCTCAAAAAAAGAATGTAGTTATTTGTAAACTTATCTATTAAAATTGAGGACCTATATTGCTTGTTTTAGATTCAAATATTGCACAAGAGTAAAAATGATGAAATTTTAAGCAGGATTTTCAAGGAGAATATTATTTTCAACATAAAAATACACTGAAAATTAACATATATATATGTAAATCTTTGAGCTTTAAGAAGTACTCTATTGAAACTTGGAAGTTGAGTATTTTGTGCTCTGGATGGATTTATTACCCTTAATCATTATCTACTGGCTACCAAAATTCCATATTTTTGAATTTTTAGTAAAAATATTGTACATAGAATTTTATTTGGAATAAGAAAAATTCATTATGTTGTTGATAGGGAAGAAAATTTGTTTCATTCCCTAAAGTACTATACCATTATATTTTCAATGTATGTGATACAGTCTTTAAAAGCCTTGGGAAAAACTAATATATTCTTTAATTGTTTTAGTTTTCATATTGCATATTACAATAGTACCTAAAATAATAGATATGTTTTGAGTATTGGGATTCAAATATGTGTATTTTCACAAACTTTCATATATTCATATTTATATAACTACAGCACTGTTCTTAAGAATGATTGAGTTCAAATGTTTGAAATTGACAATTCAGTTGTATCTGTTACAATTGAAATATCTTTTATTCTAATTTGAGCCAGTTTAACTTATCTCTATTCAATATCTCTTCCTATCATTTCCATCCATAAAGGAATTTACAAATGCCAACTTCTTTTCTCTTTCCTCAACTAGTCTTTACAATTAAAGTGCTAGTTTAGAGAGTTATATTCAATATTCTTCATTAAATACTCAGACATAAAAACACTTTTCTATTTTAAGATTCTAATTTCAGGCTGTCAGTATAATACTCTCATGAATCACAGTCTGCAAACTCCAGGAGTATAACAATTTCAGGAATTACATGGACCTGCCAGTCTTAACAGCAGCAGCAATGGCAACAGCAAATTACATGGGAATGGAAGATAGCAGAGGATAGGGATGACTGAGCACATTCCACCAATCAGCTCAGTGTTGGGGGTCTACATTGATTTTTTAATGTGTCTGCTATTTGCCTATCCTGGAGCTGATTAAGAGGACACCAGAACTTGATTAATTAAGAATTATTTCATGATATATTTAATATTTTATAATAAACAGGAGGAAATAACAAGGTCCAGACATGAAAATATGTTGATATCTCTGGGCAATAAGAACCAATTATTACATGATAGCAATATATTGATGTGTACATACAGAAGAGTGGATTCCTTGGAACTTGTAAAAATGGGAGAATACCTAGAGCTTTTATAAATTAAGTTAGGCATTAATATAGTTTTAAAGATTATACACATTAGGATACACTCTACTATTTGTCCAAATATTACATATGAAATGAAGTTTTTAAATGATCCATTTTATAGCTTTTTTTATATGTTGGCATTTAAAATATTTTAGCATTATCAAATAAAAATATTTTAAACAACAAATATTTAGTGTGTAATATTCTTCACACAAATAATAAAACCTATGCTACATAAATAGAATTTGTTATGAGCAATATACGTAAAAACAGAAAGGCATGAAATACCAACTTGATTTTAAAACCAAAGCTTGACTTTCCTCAGGTATAAGGTATTTCAAAGTGATTATACCTTGATTTGTGTATGTAAAACACTCTCCCTCCAAAAGAACTTGGAATATATTTAATAGTTGTGAAAAATAGACAAATAATAATAAGTAAGGGCTTTATATATTTTTACTGGAATCATAGTATTGAAACTATAATAAAGTTGTGAAGGTAATAATAGCTGGACTCATTTATTCATGATTAAAAAGTAAAAATTGATCTCAAGATAAGACAACATGTTCCTCACTGACAAATTTTACTTAAGCTCATTTATGCAAATTGGCCCACCATAAATGGGACCACCACCAGCAAAAGGCTTTCTAGTCTGCCCTAAACACCATACAGCCAGCACTCCCATTTGTGGTCTCTCCTTCTCCTCACAAGCCGCCTTCTTTGTAGAGGGTTTAGCATTCTCTTCTCATGTCTGCTGGAGTCTCTGGATAGCCCGTGCTGGCCATAATTTGCTTATGGACTTCTGACGCAAGAAAATGCCTTCCTTGGCCCCATGCTGTGTACCATTAGAGAAGTAATTATAGCTTTTAAACTCAATGTTCTTCTAAATTGCCTCTCCCCCTGTATAAATTGTCTGAATGACTGTTCTGGAGCTGAGGTAGGACACAGGGTCCTGCTTCCTTTGGAGAGACACCTTTTGGATACAAGTTAAACACTGGTTGGAGGTGGTAGACTCTTATCTTCTTGGTTTGCCTCCCTTGAATTGAAACCTTTGCCCTCTGAGCAAGCAGGTGTGATGGAATCCAGGGCCCCAGGATCCTTAGGCTGCCAGACCTGAGGAAGAGCCTTAGTTCTACAAGTGGGAACTGGGGAGAGGATGGGATACTATTTAATATAACCTCTCGGTTACACTCACCTATAATTTAGCCTCTGCAACACACAGCTGGGTGAGACGAGAAATGGTACCCTGTGAGGATACCATAGCCTTCAACTGTAAACTGGAGGGAGGAGCCCTGTATTCTTGACTTTGCCGACCCAGAGTGAAATTACTAACATGCAGAGAGCTAAAAGTATGGAGAGGAGCAGATTGTGGTTTAAATGCCATTATTTTTATTGAGTAGATATTTGTAAAATAAACCTTTCTGTATTTCTTGCATACCCTTAGATCAATTTCCAGAGTTTTTTTTAATGATTGCATTTTTAAATAGAATTTTCACCAGTTATGTTTGTTTCTTTGGAGCCTAGTTCCCCGCAGTGCTTCAAAAAATCCATTTTGAAAGTGTAACTCTCCCATGTAAACCTTTCATGATAATAAAGTTATAATAACTACAACCATAGTATGCTTCTCTGATAAAAAATACACATGCAAAATGTTATATACATTAAAAATATTTTATACATATTGGTTGGCATAAAAATTATTATTTTACTTGGAATTTAAAATACTAATTCATTTCATAGTCCTTTTTAATCCTTATTACTTTGTTCCTTAACATATATCTAATTTTTTTTCATAATAAGTTGCTGAAACTCAGGAAATTTAGAAAATATTCCTAAATTCACAAATCAGGCAAGTGGTGAAGCCAGGGTTCAATCCCCCATGGTGTGGAAATTAAAATTAATTGTTTTCAGTTAAAATGCTCCAATGAGTTTCTAAATCATATGAATATGATTAATAAGAAGTAATCAAAATCATTCAAATGTGTTTTTGCCAATGTCCAGTAGAGACTATTTTATTTTCTCAACCAGTTTGAGAGTATATCACCTGTGATGGGATTCACTTGAACCTACTGATATGGAATGAAGATTATTTTAAAATGAAAATATCTGAACAACCATGAACTGCAGAAAAAAAAAATAAAACACAACTTATCTAACCTAAATCTCTCTTTGGTAGGTGTTTATAGTCAGAAAGTAGACAGACCACTCACACCTGGATGAGAAATTACAAAGACAAAACTTTATCAAACTTTTTTGTACCTTGCACTTGTTTCTCATTAGTTTCCTGCCATCTGTTTTCTCTTGAAGTCTTAACCCTGTTCTTAATACAATGATATAAATAAACCCTTAACTCTAGCTCTTCAGTGAGCCACTTGTTTGTGAACTCCAATGAATGTGAGTAAACTTAGTCTTTTCTCCTGTTCATCTCTCTTTTGTCAGATCATTTGCAGGCCCCAACCACTAACCTGAGTTGGTAGAAGAAAACATTTTCATATCTAACACCTGTTTTGGAAACCACATTGCTGCATCATGGTGATTATATTTCAATTTGGACTACTCAGGTAACTGAGCATTAGTCACAGATAGAATAGGATCCTGACTCTACGGCAGTCAAATGTACTTAGAGATGGCTAAGGATGTGTTAAAAATAAGGAAAATAGCAAGAATAAACAGTAAATCCAAGTGCCAGGACTAACAGAGGAGCTAATAATTCAAAGGAGAGAAAACAGGAAAAATAATAGAAAAATTTGTTATTTGAATATTAAAAAGAATACTTAACTAGAAGCTGTAACCCAAGACATGATGCACTGTTTTAAAATGTGCTAAGAGTATCTAAAATCTCATTAGAAAATGTGGGAAATATTGATGCCTTTCCCATATTTTGGTAAATTTCTAGGATCTGGCAGGTTATGTCCTCTTGGTTAATATCTTTTGTTGAATTAGTTCAATTTACTGGTTATCATGAAATTCCTTATATGCTGCCTCTATGATGTAAGCTAGTCTGACAAAATACTGCTGATATATCTCTTTTTCTAAATTTCAAGGCAACAGCCAAAGTAGGGCTCATGAGAGGAGTTGTGTGTGTGGCATAAATAAAGCTTTAGAGCTACAGAAACTTATAGTGCAACATTTCAAAAGCTTTAAAATGTATTAGGATATGTATGTGTGCATAAGATGTTGCTTAGAGTGCTATTTGAGTGCAAAGTTGAGAACAGTGTTATTTCAGTGAATGAGTGTGTTGAGTACACTGTCCTGCATGTCAAAAACATGTTTAAAGACATCCACACATATAAAATATTCCTGAGTGCTATTTGCACACAAAGTTGACACCAATGTTATTTTAAGAAATGGAGGTGTTCGCCACACCAATGAATGGAAAAGTATTTAAAGACACATGTAAAGACAAAAAAAAAAAAAGCAAAAACAAAAGACCCAAACGTGCTAAAAAGTTATCTAAAGAACTCCATTACCTCATATTTTTCAAAAGTCATACCACCATATATTACTCATTGTTTCATGGCCTTGCTTTGTTTTCTTTTATTTTTCTTCAGCTTTATTGAGGTACAATTGACAAACTTGCTTTATTTTCTCCCTTCTATCCCCGCAGCAACTCCTACCCAGCAAAAATAATACACATCTCTATCTTTAAAATATGCGAGGAATTTCAATGCTTTTGTCATTGTGCCTTCCTTTATTTAACGCTTATGGCGCATTAAGTTATTTTTCTAAATCAAAGTGAACTCTACCTGTATAAGAATTCAAGTGCCATGTGTGTTTGTATATGTGTGTGTGTGTGTGTGTGTTCAGATGTTGATAGTATTTTTAAATGTGGCTAAAATAAAGTTTTTTTTTTTTATTTCAGGATATTACAGTGGTACAAATGTTTAGGTTACATATATTGCCTTTGCCCTGCCCAAGTCACAGCTTCAAGCATGTTCATCCCCCAGACAGTGCGAATGGATAAATATACACAAGACAAGTATCTGCTGTCTTCGGGGAAGACATCTAACCCACAAGGATGCATTCAGATTTAAGGTGAAGGGATGGAAAACAATATTTCATGCAAATGGAAGACAAAAGAAAGCTGGCATAGCAGTTCTGAATTAAGATAACTTAGTCTTCAAATCAACAAAAGTAATGAAGACAAAGATGGTCACTATATAATGGTGAAAGGCACAATTCAACAAAAGACATAACAATTCTAAATATTTATGCACCTAACTCAGGAACACACAGATTCATAAAGCAAATCCTACCTGGTCTACACAAAAGGATAAACAGCGACACTGTAATAGCTGGTAAATTCAACACCCCTCTGACAGAACAGGACAGATCCTCCAAACAGAAAATAAACAAAGAAACAATGCACTTAGACAGAAGTCTAGAACAAATGGGCCTGACTGACATTTACAGGACATTCTATCCCAAAACCACTGAATATACGTTTTTGTCATCAGCTCACGGGATATTCTCTAAGATTGACCATATCCTAGGCAAAAAAGTATGTCTCAACAAATTTTAAAAAAAACAGAAATTATACCACTCATCTTCTCAGACCACAGTAGAATAAAATTGAAATCAACTCCAACAGAAATTCTTATCTCTACACAAAGTCACGGAAACTAAACAACCTTCTGCTGAAAGATTGTTATGTTAAGAAGGAAATTAAGATAGAAATCAAAATATCCTTTGAATTAATTGATAAAGGAGACAAAAGTTATAAAAATCTGTAGGACACAGGTAAAACAGTCCTGAGAGGAAAATTAATATCCATAAATGCCTATATCCAAAAGGCAGAAAGATTACAAATAGACAATCTAATGAATCATCTCAAAGAACTGGAAAAGGATGAGCAAGCCAACCCCAAACCCAGCAGAAGAAAAGGAACAAGAAACGTCAGAGCAATACTAAATGAAATTGATAAAAACTATATGAAAGATTAATTAAAAAGTTGGTTCTTTGCAAAAATAAACAAAATAGACATGCCTTTTGCTAGATTAATCAGAAGAAGAAAAGAAAAGACTCTAATAAGCTCCATCAGAAATGAAACAGGAGAAATTACAACTGATACCACACAAATACAAAATATCATATGAATACTATAAAAACATCTATAGACATAAACTTGAAAATGTGGAAGAAATAGACAAACTCTTAGAAACACACAGCCTCCCTGGACTCAATCAGGAAGAAATAGAATTCCTGAACAGACCAATATCAAGTACCAAAATTGAAGCAGCAATAAAACATCTTCCTAAAAAGACAAGTCCTGAACAAGATGGTTTCACACCCAAATGTTACCAGACCTATAAAGAAGACCTAGTGGCTATCCTGCAGAAATTATTCCACAACATCGAGAAGAAAGGAATCATCCCCAGCACGTTTTTTGAAGCAAACATCACCCTGATACAAAAACCAGGAATGACACAACAACAACAACAAAAACTACAGACCAATATCCCTTATGAATAAACATGAAAAACTTCTCAACAAAATCCTAGCCAACCAAAATCAGGTGATTATCAAAAAAAAATCCATCACGACCAAGTGGGCTTCATTGCAGAGATGCAGGGATGGTGCAACATATGCAAATCTATAAATGTAATTCACCACATAAAGAGAAGCAAAAACAAAGACTAAATGATCCTCTCAATAGATGCAGTAAAAGCAATCGAAAAAACTCAGCACCCTATTTTTATAAGAACGCTTAACAAAATAGGCACAGATGGGATTTACCTCAAAATGATAAAAGTCATATATGACAAACCCACAGCCAACATCATACTGAACGGGGAAAAAGTGAAAGCATTCCTGCTTAGAACTGGAACCAGGCAAGGTTGCCCTCTATCACCACTTCTATTCAAAAAAGTGCTGGAAGTCCTCACCAAAGCAATCAGACAAGAGAAGAAATCAAGGGCATCCAAATGGGAGCAGAAGAGGTCAAACTATCACTCTTTGCTGATGATATGATATTATATCTAGAAAACCCCAAAGATTCTGCCAGAAAACTACTGGAATTGATAAAAAAAAAATTCAGCAATGTCTCAGGTTAAAAATCAACATACAGAAATCAGTAGCATTCGTATACATCAACAACAGTCAAACTGAGAACCAAATCAAAGACTCAATACCCTTCACAATAGCGACGAAGAAAATAAAATACCTAGAAATGTATTTAATTAGGAGTTAAAAGACCTCTACAGGGAGAACTATGGAAAACTGAGGAAGGAAATAGCAAAGGACGTAAATGGGTAGAAAACCATACCATGCCCATGGGTAGGTAGAATCAACATTGTTAAAATTTCTATACTACTCAAAGTGATCTGCATATTCAATGCAATCCCTATTAAAATACCAACATCATTTTTTTGCAGATATAAAAAAAATAATTCTATGTTTCACATAGAACCGGAGAAGACCAAGTATAGCAAAAGCAAACTTAAGCAAAAAGAACAAATTGGAAGGCATCAATTTACCAGACTTCAAGCTATACTACAAGGCTAAAGTAACTAAAACATGATGGCACTGGCATAAGAACAGAAACATAGACCAATGGAACAGAACTGAGAACCTGGATATAAAACCACCATCATATAGCCATCTATTCTTTGACAAAGCAGACAAAAACATACACCGGGGAAAAGAATTCTTATTCAATAAATGGCGCTGGGAAAATTGGATAGACACATGTAGAAGACTGAAACAGGAGCCACATCTTTTACGTCTCACAAAAATCAACTCACAGTAGATAACAGACTTAAACCTAAGGCATGAAGCTATAAGAATTCTTGATAAAAATGCTGTAAAAACTCTTATAGACATTGGCCTAGGCAAAGAATTTATGAAGAAGATCCTAAAGGCAATTACAGCAACAATAAAAATGAATAAATGGGACCTGATCCAATTAAAAAGCTTCTGTACTGCCAAGGAAACTATTATGAGAGCAAACAGACAATCCACAGGATGGGAGAAAATAGTCACATGTTACACATATGATAAAGGGTGATAACTAGAATTTATATAGAACTCAGGAAAATCATCAGGAAAAGAATCAAATAACCCTAACAAAAAGTAGGCAAAGGGCATGAACAGAAATTTTTCAAAAGAAGAATAATGGCCAACAAACATATGTAAAAATTCTCAATGTCTCTAATCAGTGAATGCAAATCAAAACTGCAATGAGATATCACTTTACTGCAGTGAGAATGGCCTTCATCAAAATGTCCCAAAACAATAAATGTTGGTGTGGATGAGAGAGATAGGAACACTCATATACTGCTGGTGGGACTGTAAACTAGTACAACCTCTGGGGAAAGCAATATGGAGGTACCTCAAAGAGCTACCAGTAGAACTACCATTTGATCCAGTAATCTCATTACTGGGCATCTACCCAAAGGTAAAAAATGACATTCTGTGAAAAAAAAAAAATATCTTCACTAGAATGTTTATAGCAGCACAATTCACAATTGCAAAGGTGTAGAAACAACCCAAGTCCCCATCAATACATCAGTGAATTAATAAAATGTAGTATATGTATACCATGGCATTCTACTCAGCCACAAAATAATGGTGATCTAGCACCTTTTGTATTATCCTTGATAGAGCTGGAGCCCATTCTACTAAGTTAAGTATCACAAGAATAGAAAAACAAGCACCACATGTATTCACCATCAAATTGGTATTAAGTGAGCAACAGTTATGTGCACCTATAGTGGGAACATTCATCAATTATTAAGTAAGTGGGAGGGGGAGGAGGGCATGGGTATATTCACACCTGATGGGTGCTGTGTGCACCGTCTGGGGGATGTATATGCTTGAAGCTCTGACTCAGGTAGAGCAAAGGCAATTTATGTAACCTAAACATTTCTACCCCTGTACTATGCTTAAATAAAAATAAAATATATAAGTAAATAAAGGATGTGTCGTGCATTGTGGGGGGGAAAGATTACCTCTAACCCTTCTTAGGGAGAGGCAAAGATATACAATGTAACCAAAATGTCAAAAAAAAACCTTTTATCGGGTGGTGGACAGGTGGGAGGGGGAAGGAGAGGAAAAGTGTATATTTACATAATGGGTGTGGTGCGCACCACCTGGGGGTTGGACACGCTTGAACCTCTGGCACGGTGGGGTGGGGGAGGGGTGGCAGGGGCAATATATGTATCCTCAACAATATTTGTACCCCCATAATAAGAGGAAAAAAAGGATAAATAAGATTTCCCATTGAGATTGGGAAAAAGATAATAATAATTTAAAAAGTAAATAAATATTGAAAAAAGAGAAGAACAATAATGAAAACCAATGAGCCATAAATATTGGTTCTTTGTAAAGGTCAACAAAAGTGACAAACTTGTATGTAGATTGACAAGAAATTAAGAGATAAGCTTCAAATTCTTGAAATCAGAAATGAAAGTGGGGACATTGCTACTAATCAAGCAATATAACAAAGAATAAGTGAATAATATGAAGAGCTATACAAAACAGTCCAGCAAAGAAAGCCCAGGATTAGATATGTTCACTATTAAATTTGCCAAACATATAAAGAAATTAACACCAATCATTCTTAAACTCTTCCAAAAAATAGAGGATGCAACACTTCCCAACTCATTCTATGAGATAACCTTTTCCCTGATATAAGAAGATGGGCAAAAACATCACAAGAAAAGGAAAGTATAGGCCAATGTCTCTTAAGAATACAGGAACAAAACTGCTCAAAGAAAATACTAGCAAACTGAAGCCAGCAGCATATTAAAAAAGCTACACATTCTGTCCAAGTGGGATTGACCAAGTGGGATTGTCTCATGAATGTAAGAGTTCAACATAAAAATTCAATCAGTACAATAAACCACATTAATAAAATGAAGGAAAAATGCACAATCATCTCAATTGATGCAGAAATGCATCTGACAAAATTCAATATCCATTCATGATTAAACACTAAGAAAACTAGGAATAAAAGAGAATTCTCTCAACATAAGGGGTATTTATAAAAAACCCACAGTTAACATGATACTTAATGGTAAAATACTATAATCTTTTCCTCTATAATCAAGAATAAGACTAGGATATCTGTTTTTCCCATTTCTGTTCAGTGTTGTATTAAAATACCTAACCAGTCCACTTAGGCAAGAAAAAGAAATAAATGTCATTCAAATTGGAACAGAAGTAAAATTATATATGTTTTCAAATGATATTATCTTATATGTAGAAAACCCTAATAAATCCACACAAAAACAACTAGAGCTAATAACAGATTTAAGGAATGTTTCAAGGGACAAAATCACCACTGAAAAATGAGTTGTGTTTCTACACAATAGCAAAATTTGAAAAGGATATAAAAATGCAATATCCTTCACTATAGCCTCAAAGAAAATTAAATATCTAGGAGTATACTTAACGAAAGATATGAAAGATTTATACAAGGAGAATTATGAAACACTAAAAAAAGAAATTGCAGATGATTTAAACAGATGGAAAAATCTACCTTGCTCATGGATTGGTAGAATCAATATCATTAAAATGTCAATACTACCCAAGGTGATCTATAGAATCAATGCAATCCCCAT
>CAUYPO010002312.1:0-25227 GCA_963574435.1 Cheirogaleus major | reverse complement strand
ACTTGACACCTGGAATAGGACCTTGTGCAAGGTAGCAAGTCAACTATAATTAATTGAATATTTCTAGACCTTAACTGTTTTGAATCCATTTTCATAAACTGCTACTAGTTTTTTTATTTTTTGTAGCGACAAGATCTTGCTATGTTGCCCAGGTTAATCTTGAACTCCTGGCCTCAAGTGGTCCAAGGTTACAGACATTAGCACTGCTCCTGGACTAAACATACTTGATAAAAAAAATTGAAAAAAAACAAAACCTAAACAACCTAAAAAGCAAAACGTATGAAAATCTCTATGCACACAAACTAAAAAATGTAGAGGAAATAGATACACTCCTAGAAATACACAACCTCCCAAGACTCAATCAGGGAGAAACAGAAATCCTGAACAGACCAATAAGGAGCAGTGAGATTAAAGCAGTGATTAAAAAATTTCTACCGACAAAAAAATGCCCTGAACCAGATAGATTCACAGCTGAATTCTACCAGACTTACAAACAATAACTGGTACCTATCATACAGAAATTATTCCATAATGCTGAGAAGGAAGAAATTCTCCCTAACTTATTCTATGAAGCCAACATCACCTTGATACCAAAGCCAGGAAAAGACCCAATAAAAAAAGAAACCTACAGACTAATACCCCTTATGAACACAGGTGCAAAAATCCTCAAAAAAAATACTAGCCAACTGAATTCAATACCACATCAAAAAGATAATTCATCACGATCAAATGGGCTTCATCCCAAGAATGCAAGGATGGTTCAACATGTGCAATAATTGTGATTAACCACATAAACAGAAGCAAAACCAGAGACCATATAACTATCTCAATAGATGCAGAAAAAGCATTTGATAAAATCCAGCATGATTTCATGGTAAAAACCTGCAAAAAACTAGGCATAGAAGGAACATACCTCAAAATTATAAAAGCCATGTATCCCAAACACACAGCCAACACAGGGGAAAAGTTCAAAGCATTCCCCCTAAGAACTGGAACAAGACAAGGCTACCCAATGTCACCATTTCTATTCCACATAGTACTGGAAGTCCTAGCCAGAGCAATCAGGCAAGAGAAAGAGATAAAGGGTATCCAAATCAGGAAAGAAGAGGTCAAACTATTGCTTTTCACTGATGAAATGATCTTGTATCTAGACAATCCCAAAGATTCCACCAAAAGACTCCTAGAATTTTTAATTAAATTCAGCAAAGTCTCAGGTTATGAAATCAATGTACACAAATGAGTGGCATTTCTATATACTAATAACAGTCAAGCTGAGAGTCAAATCAAAGACTCAATACCATTCACAACAGCTACAAAGAAAATAAAACACTTAGGAATATACTTGACCAATGAGGTGAAAGATCTCTACAAAGAGAACTACAAAATACTAATGAAAGAAACCACCAATACACAAACAAATGGTAAAACATCTCATGCTCACGGTTTGGTAGAATCAACATTATTAAAATGTCCATACTACCCAAAGTGATTTACGGATTCGACACAATCCACATCAAAATACCAACATCATATTTCACAGATCTAGAAAAAATAATTCTACGCTTCATTTGGAACCAAAAAAGAGCATGAATAACCAAAGCAATCTTAAGCAAAAAGAGCAAATCTGGAGGCATCACATTATCAGACTTTAAATTATACTACAAGGATATAATAACCAAAACATGGTACTGATATAAAAGTAGAGACATAGACCAATGGAACATAATAGAGAACCCAGATATAAAACCATCTACCTACAACCAGCTGATCTTCAACAAAGCAGACAACAATCTACACTGGTAAAGGAAGCCCTGTTTGATAAATGGTGCTGGGAAAACAGGATAGCCATATGCAGAAGTATGAAACAGGACCCCTATGTCTCATCATGCACAAAAATTAATTCAAGATGGATAAAAGACTTAAATGTAAGGCATGAAACCATTAAAATTCTATAAGAAAATGTAGGAAAACTCTTCTAGACACCAGCCTAGACAAAGAATTTATAACTAAGACTGCAAAGGCAAATACAACAACAAAAATAAATAAGTGGGACTTGATTAAATTAAAAAGCTTTTGCACAGCAAAGGAAATAACCAACAAAGTAAATAGACAACCAAGAGAAAGGGGGAAAATAGTCACAAATTGTACATCCAATAAAGGGCTGATTCCAGAATCTACAAAGAACTCAAACAATTCAGCCAGGAAAAACCAAACAATCCCATTAAAAAGTGGGCAAAAGATATAAATGGAAGCTTTTAAAAAGAAGAAAGACAATGGCCAACAAACATATGAAGAAATGCTCAAAATCACTAATTATCTGGGAAATGCAAATTAAAACCACAATCAGATATCACCTTACCCCTATCAGAATAGCCATTATTAAAAAATCAAAAAATAGTAGATGCTGACGTGGATGCAGAGAGAAAAGAATGCTTATATACTGTTGGTGGAACTGCAAATTAGTACAACCTCTATGGAAAACAGTATGGAGATTCCTCAAAGAAATAAATGTGGATTTTCCATTCAACCCAGCAATCTCACTAGTAGGCATCTACCCAAAGGAAAATAAGTCATCTTACCAAAAAGACACCTGCATTCAAATGTTTATTGAAGCACAATTCACAATTACAAAGACCTGGAATCAACCTAAGTATCCATCAGTTCATGAGTGGTTTAAAAAGTCTGGTATATATATCATGGTGTACTACTCAGCCATAAAAAGGAATGAAATAATGTAATTTGCAGCAACTTGGATGAAACTGGAGAACATTATCCTAAGTGAAGTATCTCGGGAATGGCAAAACAAACACTACCTGTTGTCACTAATAAGTGGAAGCTAAATGATGGGCACACACCAGCACAAAGAGATGTAAAGGTAATAGGAAATCAAGAAGGCGGGAGAGGGGAGAAGGAACCGAGTAACAACCTACCTATCAATAAAAAAGTTTCTTTTGTAAACTTTTTGACAAAACCCTTTTTAAAGCTGGGTGTGGTGGTTCATGCCTATAATCCTAGCACTTCAGGAGGTCAAGGTGGGAGGATTTCTTGAGGCCAGGAGCTTGAGACCAGCCTGGGCAACATAGTGAGACCTTATTTCTACAAAAAGATTTTAAAAATTAGCTGGGGATGATGGTGTGCACCTGTAAGTCCCAGCTACTTGGAAAGCTGAGGCAGGAGGATTGCTTGAGCCCAGGAGTTTGTGGCTGCAGTGAGCTATGATGATGCCATTGCACTCCAACTTGGGGCAACAAAGTGAGACCCTGTCTACAAATAACAGACAAGTGAAAAAAAAACTTTAAAAAAACTCATATACTTTTTTTTTCTTTCTTTTGTTTTGTAATTTCAGAATATTATGGGGGTACAAACATTTTGGTTACATATAATGTCCTTCCCTCGCCCAACCAGAGCTATACCTTTTGACCCAGTAATTCTACATCTAGTAATTTGTCCTAAGACAGAAATAAGAGACACACCAAAAGATACATGGCTAAGTAAGTTGATTACATTGTTATTTATAATATAAAGAATTGTAATCAAACTAAA
This sequence comes from Cheirogaleus major, assembly GCA_963574435.1. Taxonomy (NCBI): domain Eukaryota; kingdom Metazoa; phylum Chordata; class Mammalia; order Primates; family Cheirogaleidae; genus Cheirogaleus; species Cheirogaleus major. The sequence continues at coordinate 21,684 of CAUYPO010002312.1, read as the reverse complement.
TGCTCGATAAAGTTATGGAATAAAACTGAAAACAAGCTATAGAATATTTAATGTCATACAGAAATGTTCATTTTATGTTTGTAAGTAAAAAAACAATGTGGATATACCCCTGTTTCTCTAGAGGAGGGAATAAGCAAACATACATGCATATGTTTGTGTATGTTTGTTTTATATATGTGTATGCAATTTTTATATATGTAAATATACCAAATGTTGATAGTTACTTCTGAATGGTAAAGTTGTGAATATTTTTTTTGGTGATTTTCTATATTTTCCAACTTTTATCCAATTATATGTACGTAGATATGTATCTGTATAAGCCTATAATCCCTTATCTATAATTCAGAAATCCAAAAATCTTTCAAAATGAACGATTTTCATAAAGTTAGTGCCAACTCATTTAGCAACAAAAACCTGGCCTGAGCTGTCAAGAGCCTTTACATACATAGTCTGTAATCATGAGTCTTTCTGTAGCCTGCATCTGTCCCATGTAGTGTGGACATACTTACATTTCACTACAGAAAGGACGCTGCCCCACAACTCCCGAGGTTATGTAATATTCAGTATGTGTGATATTCTAATATTAACGATTTTTCTGAAGTCCAAATCATCTGTATTCTAGGGTTTCAAATAAAGGATTGGGGACAATATTTCATGATTAGGGGAAAAAGAGCAAGGGAGGGAGGGATGTAAGGGATGAAAGAAGGAAACGTCTACTATCTGGATAATAAAAAGGTCCTGGAATGGTGCAGAGAGGGCAAACCAGGCGTGGCAGGAGGTTGAAATGTGAATCTTGCTGTTGTTTCTGAATGTTCTCCGGCCAAGGACTGCCAGGAACACGTGGGTCAGGTTTATTAGTTGTTGAGGGAGAGCGTTCATGGAGTGTCTCAGAAGGGGATGTTAGAAAGAATTTATTGTAGGGTGTAGGCTTTTATTTGTGATTGGGTGGGGTGTAAGAAAGTGGGGGTTCACTCTAGTTTTGTGCTATCAGAAAGTGGGGGAGAGCCTATGACTGGGCATGTCGATAGGTCTTATCTGTAGGGCAGGGAGACGAACCAAGACAAAGCTGCAATTGGGAAAGAAATGGCAGTCATTTCTTTCAGCCATGAGCCGCAGGTATTGGGCATTTGGGGTGTAGCACAGAGACCTTGCTTTTGTCTGTGCTTAGACATAATGACAAAGTGGCTTTGCTTTGTCTCGTTTTATCATGGCCTAAGAATATTCTGAGGTTGGTGTTCTGTGCAGCAGTTCATGCCCAGTAGGAGAACAGCACAGCCCACCCGCGGGTGCCAGGCCAGCTTCTGAAAGTCGGGGCTACCCCCTTTTTCCTTTCTCATCTCTGTGCCAGCTGAAGTCCAGAGCTGTGAGGAAATTGTGTCAGAAGACCCTCATTCTAACGGGGAGTGACAGGACATCCATGCAGAACTTAAATACCAATTCAGTGACCCTGAGCCCATCAACCCCTGAAGGATACAGCAGAGGCTTGAAGATGGATGGGCATAGACTGGAGAGTGAGGATTTCTCTAGATGGGAAACCATCACAGTATTGTGATGCTCACCTTAGCCACAAACCATGAAAACACCCAAAAATGAGAACCTCAATAATAACCAAAGGTGAGAGGCTGGCTGGCTCCCTGGCTGCAGAGGAGGGAGAGAAGGCCAGGCTAGGAATGCACCATTGTGCACCCTGAGCAATGGAAAGGGCCTCCAGCCAGGAGTACCATCTTCAGGGCAAAGGAACCCAACAGGCACTGTGTACCTTGGGGCAGACCTTTGGGAGCTGGGGCTAGAGGGGAGGGTGTCAAAAGCAGCTAGACACAGGGACACAGGAACCCAGCACAGACCTCCAGGAACCCACAGAGAGCCTTCCAGAGAGTCAGGATTGGTACAACTTCCCTCCCAGAGGCCCCCCAAGCCAGATTGCATCTGTACCCTTTCCTCTTTGCCTCACCTCGTCCAACTCTAGAGAAGCCGAAAGCAGAATTCTGAGAAGGAAGAGGAGGAAGAAAGGACGTGGAATGGCAAAGAATCCACCCGTATCCTTCCCTCCTTCCTCACTGCGGGTCTCAGGAAGGGGGAAAGTGTTGAATCAGGTCAGAGAATGAGGCTTAAATAATTAAATGAATTTGACTTTAATACTTCCAAGTAAGATTTTTTTAAAATATTTGAGTGGAACCAGGAGAGTTGCAGGATCTCTCAAGGATATCAGCAAAGAGAAGAAAAAGAAATTCAGACAAGGCAATGGCGTGAAAGAATAAAGTTGCTTTCTGCTTGCGCCCAACACACATTGTTGGTTCAGTAAGCCATTACATGGACACAGTGACATGCTGATGCATTTTTTAAATTAAGAAGCTTCATTTTTTAGAGCAATTTTAAGCTTACAGAAAAAATTGAGCAAAAAGCGCTGAGAGTTCCCATATATTCCCGCTCCCCTGACTCCCCACAATTTCCCCTATTATTGACATCTTGCATGAATGTGATACTGAAAAGCCAATATTGATAAATTATTATTGACTAAAATCCATGGTTTACATTAGGGATCACTGTTCCTATTGTACAACTCTATGGATTTTGACAAATGCATAATGTCAGGTATACACCATGACAGTATCATACAGAATAGCTTCACTGCCCTAAAAATCCCCTGCCTCCACCTGTTTATCTCTCTCCACCTCCTCACACCCGCTAGAAACCACTGATGTTTATACTTTCCCAAAGTTTTGCTTTTCCCAGAATGTCATTTAGTTGGAATCATACAGTATGTAGCCTTTTCAGATTGGCTTCTTTCACTTAGCAGTATGCATTTAAGGTTCCTCCATGTCTTTTTATGGCTTGATAGTTCATTTCTTTTTATCACTGAATAATATTCCATTTTATGATTGTCTTACAGTTTGTTTATCCACTCATCTATTGAAGGACACTTTCATTGTCTCCGATTTTCAGCAATTATGTGAATAAAGCTGTAAACATTTATGTGCAGGTTTCTATGTGGACATGTTTTCAAGTGCTTTGGGCAAATACCAAGAAAGAAAATTGCTTTAGCATATGGTAAGAGTGTGTTTGGTTTTATCAGAAACTTCCCAATTGCCTTCCAAAGTGACTGTACCATTTCAAATTCCCACTAGCAACGAACAAGAGTTCCTGTTGCTCCACATCCTTGCCAGCATTTGGTATTGTCAGAATTGGATTTTAGTCATTCTCATAAATGTGCAGGGATATCTCATTGTTGTTTTGCTGATAAATATTTTAAACTGGCTCCCCAGCAAAGGGAAAGCTCTGATTTGTTTGCTGAGTTTTGTGGTATAAATACCCCACCATGGGATTGTAAATTGGCCATTACGGAAAATAGCGTGGAAGCTCCTCAAAAAATTAAAAGTAGAACTACCATGTGATTCAGCCATTTCTATATCCAAAGGAAATAAAATCAATATCCCAAAGAGATATGTGCTCTCTCACATTCATGGCGTATTATTCACAATAGCCAAGGTATGGAAACAACGTAAGCATCCATTGACGGATGACTAGATAATGTAGAATATATACACAATGAAATATTGTTCAGTCTTTAAAAAGAGTGAAATCTTGTCATCTGTGACAACATGGATGAACCCGGAAGACATCATCCTAAGTGAAATAAGCCAGGCACAAAAAGACAAACGTTGCCTGATTTCACTTATATGTGGAATCTTTAAAAAGTGGAACTCACAGGAACAGATAGTAGAACAGTGTTTACCAAGGGCTGGGGCCTGGGGAAAATGAGGAGATGTTAGTCAAAGTGCACAAACGTCCAGTTATATGATGAATACGTTCCGGAACCAGCATTCTGACAGCACGGTGACTATAGTGAATAATAATGTGTACTTGAAATTTACGAAGAGAGCAGATCTTAGGTACTGTATTCTCATCACAAAGCAAAAAAATCAACTATGGATACTTCCCAATTGCTGGATTGATGGATGTGTTAATTAGCTTGATTGTGGTAATCAGTTTATAATGCATACTTATATCAAATCATCACGCTGTACATCTTAAATATACACAATTTTATTTTTCAATTATACCTCAGTAAAGCTGGAAAAAAATAAATTTGTTTGAAACTCGCACAATGGCCAATTTCAAGCATCCAAATTGATGTCCACAAACGCAGAGTTGAAGGTGCTCATGGTCGGCTCTCATGAGCGGGTGCCAGCCGGCCTCCATGCACAGCTGCCTACGCGAGCGCCCAGTGCAGAGGGTGGGCTCTCCAACAGGCCTTCTGTCATCTTCTTGTTGTCTTGGATTAAAGAACTTCCCTGGGTGTTTTTGGACTGGATGGCCGCTACTTGATTAAGGGTTGGTGTCCTGGGGCTCAGAGTGAAGAAACCATGTCAGCAGCTTTCTCTACAGAGCTCAAGCTGAACAATGTTAATTTTGGTCTTAATGACAAGGATGCTAAGGGTGGCAGGTGAGTATCTGGCCGTCACTTAGTTGTTAAGTTGTTCCCGTCCATGCACAGGTGCTACAACAGATAGCCCCAAGCTCTAGAATCTCGCCCCTCAAGCCATCTCAAACAGTATCTGCCCTCAAGACCAAACCACCTATGTCTCCCCCATCTCTATTTGCTTCCTTTTAAAAAGAGAGCTCTTTGGGGGAACCTCCTCGTTCCCCTTTCTCCCTCACCTTTCCTCATTCCTCTCACCCTAGGTAAATAATTTGGTTGGTGATTATTCGATAGTACAGCTGAGATAGAGAAAAACTGGTTTAGAAGGCACAAGAAGATCCCATCCCCCACCCAGCCTCTAACTCTGACCCCTGCCCACCCTGCTCCCCCATACCAGTTCTGGGGCCGACCTCTTGATCTCCATGGCCATTGGGGTTTCCATGGCTTCTAAGGGGACATGTGACACAGGTGTTAGGCTTTCTGAAATAAGAAGACAATGTACACACACAGGATTATATGCAACTGGTCACCATCTTCCTAGAACGCTCCTTCTTGGTCATCAATAATTGGAGTTGGTAATGATCATTTGATGATTTAGTGTTCAGCAATTGTTCTATTAAAGATAAACTTAGCCTTTGTACATGAGATCATGCTTTGAAGTGTGAGCACATGAAACCGGGCTCCACGAGAACGAAGCAGGTGCAGCTATGGAGTCAAAGCAGGGGGTGGGAGCAGGAGTCCCGGGCCCTGGGCCAGGTCCTGTCACCTGAATCCCCAATGCAGTAGCAGAGAAGGGAACAGTAGCACAATCAGCAGACAGGATTAGTAGGGTGATCATCCCAGATAAGTGAAGCAGTTTGTCTACAAGGAAGACAGCTCCCCTAGTCCTGCAGGCCCAGCCAGTGGCCGGCACTCTGCTGGCAGCTCCAGCCCATCCTAAGCACCCTGCACTGAGCCCAGCTCTGACCTTGGGCAGATTATGCAACACCCATGAGATGAATTTCCTCATCTATTACCTGAGACCACAAGCCCTTCATGATGGACAGGTGGCCTGGCTCAGAGGGAACAGCCATGGGCTGGAAGCAACAGGGAATTTAAAACCAGTTTTGTCACCATTGGTGCCATGTGACCTTGACTGAACACAGCATTTCATGTGAACCTGTTTTTTCTCTCCCTACTAAATAGGGGTGATGACGATGATGATGATGCTGGCCTAGGCTGGGATGTTAGAAGACGTCCCTTGTAACGTCCTAGTCCACAAAAGACCCATTAAACCTGATCTGAGTCCCAATTCCGTGACCTGGGAGAGTCCAAAGTCCTCCCCACAATATCTGTGAATGCCGGTGCCTGCCTTCTCTTGGCTCGCGCCTCCAGGTAGCTCATTGGTGTGTGCTACCTACCTCTGTTCTGCTCCACATCAATCCAGATGTCACCCAGCCTCTGATTGTCACAGAAACTTCACTTACGTGCAAGCACCTTGGGAATTCAGAGAAACTACCATCGAGGAGGTAGCCCTGGGCTGGGGTCACTTCATGGGCCTCACAGCCTTTCACCACCTGGCTTGCTCCCCTCCCATGGCCTCTGTGGTATATGCACAAACACCACACTTGTGCAGTGCTCTCTGCCCAAGCCCAGGTCCCCCTAAAATCTCAGCTTCTGTCTCAAAGCTCAGACCAAAGTATTTCCCCAACAAATCAGCTTCTTCCTTCTAAGGGAAATTCTGGTGCACATGGTTTTCTCTATTTTGTTACGATTAGAATAACTTACATGAATGCACTTTGTGCACAGGGCACTTTATAGGCCAACTCATTAGATCTTCACAGCAACCCCAAGAAGTGTGACTTTACAGATGAGGAAACAGGTTCAGAGATGTTAAGTGACCAACACTGCACACCTGGGAAAGGGTGGGGTCTGAATTAAAAGCCAGGCTGACTGCAAATCCCATGCCTTTTCTTCTACTGCCTGCCCCTCAAGACTGGTCCCCAGGGACATCTATCTGCTCTCCACGACACATTGGGTAGCAACCCCCTCCCTGCCATGAGGGTAGAAAATTCTACTTCTGTAGCGCTCCTTCCCCATCCAATGGGATTCTTCAACCAGGGGAAAGAAAGCCCTGTTCTCTGGCCACCAAGAAGAAGCAAGTGCCTTCCAAAGGTCTTTTTCAAGAGCATCAGGAATCAGGCTAGTCACTGGGATTTGGGCTGGAGAGAGAGACTGCCCTCTGGCTTCTCTCCCTCCTGTATTTATTCTTCCATGTCCCCACTCCCTCCCCATCTACCCCAGTGGTTCCCAGCCAGGATACCTATGCCCTGGCTGGCTGTGTGGCAGAGAGAAAGGAAGGGGGTGGCAGAGAGAAATGCATAAACAGTCAAGTCCTTGAGGATAGGGTGATAAATGCAGGGGAAGTTCATACAGGATGGAAACAGAGAACCATAAGTACTTATTCTATGTAAAACCATTTTAGAGATTTCCCAACTAATTCTCAGGCAACAGTGATAATGCAAAGAGAAATAGGAGTTTACCTTAGTAACAGTTACCCCAAACCTCTGCTAGGCTGCCACTCTTGGACAAGGCTTGGCGCAGGCAGCTCATGAGAAGCGTGCCACCCTCCCGGGCACAGCCCCGCCCGCTGACAGTGGAGGGAGGTGCAGTGGACACGTGGGGTGGTCGGAGCAAATTGGCCTCGGATTAAAGATTGGCTTTGGATAATATACAATAGGAGGACCAGCAAAAAGATGCCAGTTGCCCGGGCTACCTAAAATAGGGCGGGCGTGAGGGCTGAGGGCAGAGGCTGCGAGACTCTGCGAAAATGGGAAATGGATGCGTAGATCACGGGGTAAGTGAAGGTACAATTCTTACAACACCGCACGTTTATGCAGCACTCTACGACATATCCAGCACTTTCAAGGCATCATTTTATTTAGAACAGTGACCAGCGCAGATTTGAGTTAAACCCCCAGTCTCAACGCCAGCACCCCGAACGCTCCTCTGTGGATTTATGAACACGCTCCTCTCCCCCACGCCCCGGTGCCACCCATACAATGGGGGTGCTGAGGAGATGCTCATTCATTCATTCACTCAGGTGGTTCTGAGCATCTACCATGTGCCAGACACTGTTTTAAACACAGTGACAAATATGCCTAAAGCTTTCTCTTGGTGAAACTTTGTGTCTAGTGGGGGGATGGATAATTGAGATATGAAATAAGTTTACTGCATTGTGTGTTACAAGGTGATGAAAACCACGAACAAAATTGAGCAGGGTACATGCGGGCCACAGTGCCCAGCGCCTCAGGGCACTCGGTGAGCACCAGCCGGTACTGCTCCCTTGTCACAGCGACCCTGCAAGGCAGGTGGGCTTACTGGTGTGCAATGTGAGGCTCAGAGAGGATCCCAACCTGCCCAGGGCCACACAGGTGGCAAGGGCCAAGCCAGGACTCAGAATCCCTTTCCTGCTCTCCATGTGGTGGGAGAGGAAGCCAGCTGTCCTCAGGGAGTGGTGAGGCATGGAGGGGACTCACACACCGAGAAGCTCCTGTCACCACAGCCCTGCACCCTCTCTCCCCACCCAGGGAGCTGCCAGAACTTGCCAAGCAGGACACTCCAGGGCAGCTGCCAGCAGGGGCTGGCCTAGGCGGGAGCACACCTGTGAGGAGCCCTGCTCCTAAAGGCGTCTTCTAGAGCTGCCCGACCCCATGATAGTACACAGGCTGTCAGGGAGCCCATGGGGTAGGGGCGGGGGACACCAGCCTGTTTTATTGACTCCACTCAGTTGACTCCTCCAGGCCTGCGGTGAGGAGACAGCGAGCAGAAGGCAGCCAAGAGGCAGCGCGGCCACCTGCAGCAGCGTGCCGGGCAGCACACTGAGGGCCCCCTCCCTGGCCCGGGCAGTGCCTACGTGACGCCCAGCTCCTGGAGCCGGTGGGCAGGGCTCCAATGGCTCAGCAGCCTGTCTGCAAACAGGACGGAGACAGAGTCCTGCACATACAGAAGGGCCCATCTGGGCTGGGGCTCCAGCAGGCGTGGAAGAGGGAGGTGCTGGGGGCCAGGCCACAGCCACAGGGGCTCAGCCTCCTGCCCAGACACTGCAGCCCTGTCCCTGCAGCCGGGCCCCTGGGCTCTCCCACCTGCCCCTAGAGTCAGCCTGAACACACCGGGCATAAGCACAGGGTCACCCTGGATGCCAGGCTGCCAGGGCCTACCACTCGGCTCCTGCTCCTGCTTCTGGTGACAGGATCTCTGTGCCTTTCTCCACACCTTAAAGTCCTGCTGCTGCCTCCAGGGAATCCTGATTTCTTATGGACGTCTTGTCTTGCTCTTTCTAGATCCCTCTCCCATTATTTAAGCACCTGTACCAGGTGTCAAATTTGTCACTGTAACATCTTGACAAGCTTCCAGATGCTGCCTGCCTACTTTCCTAGGTCTTGCAGTAACACTGCTTCTGAAATACCCCCTGAATCCCAAATTGGGTCACCTGAGTGTGACTGCGTAGAGGTCTACCCACCTGACAGCAGGCTCTGTCTTACCAGATTGGTGTTCCTCCTGGGGCCCGCAGGACCTGCATCCTGTCCTTACACTGTGTCCCCACCCCAGGGCGCAGGGCCAGTCCCTGGTCCCAGCCTGCAGCAGACCCTTGTGCCTAACTGGCCCTGCCAGACCACATGTTAAGACGTGTGTCGAAGTCCGGGTTTCTCAGCTCTTGGAGTGCAGAATCGAGATGGAGTTACATATTCTGTTTTGTAAATATATTTTAGGATTTTATTACAAAAATTAGAACAATAAAATATGTGCAAAGAAAAAGTTAATAGCCCCCCACTCCTCCTCCCTAATCTCATTCCCCAAAAGTATCCACCGTTAGTGGGTGCACATCCGTCCCCTCTTTTTACACACACGTTCCACACAGAATTCTTTTCTAGAAATGGAAACATATTATACAAATTGTTCTGCACTTTGCTTTCTTTAATGTAGCAAGGACATTTTTACTATTCAGGAAATTTAAAGCTAACTCTGCTTTAATGGCTACTATCACATTCATTGCATATATATCCCATAATATGTTTAATCATCCCATTATTGGCATACGATTTAAGTTGTTTCCAGTTATTCGCTACTACAAATAACACTGCAATAAACATCCTTGTGCATACATCTTTTTGAACTTCTGTTTTTCCATAGGTTAGTTTCCTGGAATTCTTGTTAGCCCATTTTAAATTAGCAATTTTTTTATTGTAAGTGAGGTTGGGTATATTTTTATCTGTTGGTGGGCTCTTTCTATTTCTTCTGTGAGTTTCTTGCCTACATACCCTGCTGCCTGTAGTAAGACTGAATACTCTAGGCTTGTGGTTCTATAATCCCTTGACCTCAGCCACCACTAACCCTACATTCCATTGGGTCAGCTCAGAGCAGAACCTACATCTCTTGTGCCTGGTTTGGCTCTAACAGGGCCATGGTGAAAGCAAACCTCTCATAAAACTCCCAACTAGAGGCTGAAGTACCCACCATCCTCCTACTCATCCATGGGTCCCCTCCTGAGTCTTCCAGGGCTTAGGAGGAGGAGACTCCACTGTCATCCGACTGATGGTGGCAGTGGCAGGCTCTGGAAGGCTCAAGGAGATACTTCGTCACATGAGGATGGGTGTTTCAGGCGGAAAATGAGGGTCTGTGGAGGAAGCCATAGAGGAACATGATGAGAAATGGCAGAGAGCAATGAAGAGGTTTTATCATGGTACACTTTTTAAGCCCTGAGCGATAAGGTCTTGTCCCATCTCTTCCTCCCCTACCTGCCACCAGGTGGCAAAAGGTGAGGAGTGAGCTAAATAGCATCACCGGTCCCAATTCTCTGATGATGTGTAGCTTTGTGATACTCCTGGGACTCTTTAGGCAACAGTGTGCTTGACCTGGGGTGGAAAGGTGTGGTGGGCTCCAGGACAAGAGGGCAATCCTCCCCTCTCCGCTGCACGCAAGCCTCGGCCCTCGGCAGAGGTGACCATGGGCCTGAGACTACGCCTGTAGCTTGAGAGCTACAGGCCCATTCCATGTCCTCCTCCCGCCGCCTGGCAGAAGCCAGTAGAGGACAAGCTCCTGCGAGACAGAGGATGCTTGCTATGCTGTTATATTGTTATTGCAAAGTGTGAAAATAGAGAACAAGAAACACCCGTGGTCCTGCCACGCTAACCGAATCTGTGGCATTTGGGAAACTTCCCTCCAGCCCTGCGCACTCTTCCCTCCTCAGAACCTGTCCAGAGGCCACGAGAGCAGCTCTGTGTCGAATGACCAAGACTCCTTGGATGGTGGCCGAGGCAGACGCTTGGACAGTGACCTTGGCATGTCCTGGGTCAGGGTGGGCGGATTTAGGATTGTGTGTCCTCACAGCTGACTCCCCATCTCTTCGTAGTAAACCTGTGAACTTCAATCATTAAGAAGTCCCTCTGGATCTAGAAAATACCTAAGGAAGGAGAGGAATTAACATAGTTTGACGAGTTTAAGTGTGCCGCCCTAAAAATACCCTTCTGTGTTAGGTATTATCATCATCCTCAGTGACAAAGAAGTAATATTGAACTTCAGAGACATTGGGAAACTCGCGGAGGTCACATGGCTGGTCAGCGGGAAAGCGTGGGTTGGAGGACAGGTCTAGGTCCACGTCCAGCATGCTTCTATCACACATAATCTATTGACCATCTTTCAGAACAGCGATTAAAGAGCAAAGCTCATTTGTTTTACTTTCTCCACCTTGCGGTTCCAATAAACAGGCATCCCAAGTGGGCAATGGGAGGAAATGAGGCAGGATGGGAAGTCGTCCCCACACTGGAGAACCGGCAGCACAGAAGGATGTCACCAATGGACACGCAGAGTGCCACCCACTGCTGGGATGGAGAACAGGAGGGAGAAACGTCCTCCCCTCATTCCAGCAGCCTTGTCTGGGTGGCCTTCGCAGCCAGCAACACCCGAGAGAGCTGAGGGAGGCAGGAAAAGAGCAACCCGTTCAAACTGAGACGACTTCAAAGCAAGTAATGCTGAGATGAGGAGAAATTACATGCTCCAGTTAGAAAATAATTAGCAACTCAGTGCTACAGCTAAATCGGAAGTCCCTCACTGTCAGGGTTTCCCGCTGCTGGCCTGCAGCTTCACAAAGGTGGCAGGCAGTGGTGTGGTGGTAAAGGTCTAACAACCAGCTCTGCAGGAAACATAAAAGCCCTGAGTCGGGGCAGCATTTCCTTCACGTCCATGGTATAAATACTACACCCGTGGCTGCTTTGGAAACCCTGCAAAGGGAGAGGGAAGGGGATTGGGCCACAGATAGGAGGAACTAACAACCTCATATACCCCTTTTGGGGGCCATATTCTTCTCATCTGTCCTCCACTAGTTGTGCAAAGTCATACACACCCACAGGTGACCAGGCATTTCAGTAACAGAAGCAAAGAGGAAGGGGACAAGGCTGCTAGCTAAGAATCCTCTCTGTGGTCTGAAAGCCCTTTGTAAAGACAGTGCCTCTATTTCTTCTATTGTGTTTTCTGACCCCAAGCCAAAAGCTGAGCCGGGATGAGCTCAAAGAGTTGAGCTGATGGACCTGGAACCCTGATTGCTGGCTTTGTTCCCAAACCACCCTTCACATGGGCCACCAGTTCACCTCTGCCAGTCTCAGCATAGGAATCTTTCCTAGTACAGACTTAGCATAAAAATCTAATCCTGCCACCCTCCTGCTTAAAGTTTTCCCACCCTTTCTCAACCCTTAACTCACCTAATGTCTGTCTTTCTCACTAAACCCTGAACTTTTGGGGGGCCTGGGCTTTGTCTGTCTTGCTCATCGTCGTACTCTACTGCCTAGGATGGTGTCTGGCACACATACACACTCAGTAAACATGTGTCAGATAGCTCCCAAGCCGCTTTTTAATAATGCATTCATCAAATATTTTTAAGCACCACAACATGCTAAGAACTGACCCAGGCCCTAGAGATTCAGAGATCCGCAGGCATTGGCGACGCTGCAGAAGGTTGCCCATTTCTAGCTATAAACATGCTACGCAAACACAGCTGCGGAGCGAATGCTCCTGCCACTCTCATGGAGCGGCAGCCAGGTGAGAAGGGGAAACAAGACGAAAACTGTGGATTCCAGCTATAAATTACACAAATGCGTGGCATTAAAAAATTATTTTAAGACATCAAATATTAAGTCATTCGTATGCTCTGCAATTACTTTATCTGTCATCAGCACACTCAAGCTGTTGGAAGCAGTGACAGATGGGAGAGAGTCTATGCCAACTCCTCCTGCAGGTGTGCATCTGGGCTGGAGGGGAGGTTCTGTACGTGCAGCAAGGGCAGGAAGGGAGAGGGTGACTGGGGTTATGAAACTGGATCTGATGTGAGAGGCTTGGCAAAAAAATCAAAATTACCGATTTGCATCCTGGAGAGCTGTGGGGCATTGCACTCCCTGGGAACTCAGAGTGATTACTGCCTGGGCAGTGCAAGGGAGGTGAAACAGCAGCTTTCCCATGTCACAGAAAAGAGGAATCAGGGCCCAGCAGGACTGCGGCAGAGCTAGTGACTGGGCCCAGGCGTCTGGCTCCTGCTGCTTTCTTTTGAGCCCTGACCAATGGCAGCAACCTGAAGAAAGTCAGGCAGTTGGGCAGGTGGGAGTAGGGGAAACAGACCCCCTAGAGGCAAGGGCTCCCCAGAGGCCAACAGGAGAAGGATCCAGGAGGATCTTGGCAGGACCACGCACAAAATGTCTAACCTGGCTAAAGAGTTTTCTAGAAAATAAAGAATACAAGATATGAGATCCACTCTGGAAGAAACTGACTCGTACCTTCAAACGCAGCCTGATGCAGAACTTCAGGTCTAATTTCCTCCTGCCAGGTGGCGTGGCACATCCGCCCATACCTGCTTATCTCTACCCCCTTCTCTAAATTCCCAGAACCTGAGGTTATGCTGCAGACATGGCACCCTCAGCTGCCTTCTGACCAGCGGGACTGGCTGCCACCTACTCTAGTAGTGCACAGCCCCTCTGCAGGCTCCGGAGGGACCCCATGCTCCCACCGTGTGCACTTGGTCCAATTATGGAGAGTTCAAATCACTCTCTCTTAACTCTCTTAATCACCTTTGCTTTCCGAGCTCACCCTCCTTCTTCCCAATGCTCCGTCCCAAATCTGGGCCACTTAAAATGTCTCCAGGGCAGACTAAGCCCCCACTTGTTCCCCGCCCTACTCCATACACTTAGCTACAACCATAAAAGCCACTTCCCTCTGCAGCTTTCATTCAAGGAAGCAATAATTTCTGGGCACAAGACGAGGCTGGTTTTCCTCTACCTTCTCAGACAGAACAGGAGGGAAACAACTTAAAGCATCACATGAAAGAATTGAAGTCATTACAAGAAATAACTTCCAGCTTTTGGAGCTCTATAGTCTAGGTTTACAGAAGTTCTGAAACCTTTTCCGTGTGACAAGGGGGAGACGTGTCAGGTCTGGGAAAGTGTGGGCAGGGCCTTGTTGACAGGTGGACTTGGGGTCTTCCCACACTGGGGTGCTCTCATTCGGTGACGGGGCAGGGGCCACCTTGCAGACCCAATTGCCACATGGCCAAAGTGCCAAAACCTAACTGACTGTTAGCAAATTGACTTTCAGGGAACTGGCCTAGAGCCACAAAGCAGGGGCCTGGGCAGGCTGATGATTCTCAAGGCCGGAGGAGGATGTGGTCCCTACAGAGTGCAGTGTGCATAGACTGAACGAGCACAGTCGGACCCCAGTGCTTTCATTTGGTTTAATAAAAATTTGATTTATTTTGAAATTTCAATAGTAGAGAAAGGAAAATGATTTTTGTGTTTCTCAAAAGAAGGCATGGGTTTTTAAAATTGGGAAACTTTGTTCTTGGGTAACGTACATCTTTATTGGAACAAGGATGGATTGAGATTCCTGTTTTAGTCATGTCTTCATTTGTTAAAGAAGTGTTCCCTCATTTCCTACTGTGGGCAAAGCTCTCTGCAAGGCCTGGGATTATAAAGACAAATAAGGCCCAGTCCCCGGCCTCAGGAGGGGCACAGCCCAGCAGAGGGACTGGGCACAAGGGCAAATAATACAGTCACCATCCAGGGCTGGCTCTGGTATGAAAGACACCAGAGGAAGAGATGGAGGGATTAACTGGGCCTGGCATGAGTCAGGAAGGCTTCACAGGGGCAGGAATGTTCGAGTTCAAGAAGGGGATGAGTCTGGAACCTGATAGCCCAGGAAGCGAACACAATGTGCAAAAGTGTGGAGACTGAAGCAGCATCACATATCCCAACTCCCCAGTGGCTCTGTCACTGCGCAGTAATAGGAGAGTGGCAGAGCTGACCTAAGGGTGGGGAGGCTTGGGGACAAGGTGATGGAGCTACAGGTGTGTGATGTGGGTGACAGGTACCCACTGGAGACCTTTAAGCAGGCAAGTGACACAATCGGATTGAAATCTGGAAAAATCACCCTGGAGCTTGGGCCTGAGAGGGAGCAAGCTGCGGTATCGGGAGGGAGGGGACAAAGGTGGCGGAGAGGCTGCATGTTGGAATCTCTCCTGCGCTGCAGAGCCAACACCGCCTTGCACATCTTCATTCTCCATCGCACCAGACCTTAAGCTTCATGGGATCTCCAGGAGGAGTTGAGAATAAACATGCAGAAACTCCAGGAAAAAAATATGCAGCTATTATAAGAGGGAATGACTTGGAAGGATAAAAAGCAGCTTTAAGAAAGCACTCAAGGGAAAATCACACTAAGCAAACCTGAGCAGAAATATCCTTTGCATTCCATGAAAAGCTCTGAGCTGTATTCCAGAAGAACACTTTAGCATCCTCCGAGTTTCTGAGTTTTAGGGGCCACTGGTACAGGGGCCTCTAGTCTGCAGGTCCTGACCTTGCCTCAGAAGCCGCTCTCCTGTGGGATTCCCAGGCCCGGGGCCTCCTTCACTGGCTGGCTCTGTGCACTGTCTGTGCAGGTCGTGAACAGAGCTGACCTCCCTGACTCAGTGGCTCCGACAAGCTCTCTGCCCCAGGAGGTCAGGTTCCCTGGCAAGCACCAGCTTCCTCGCCACGCCTGATATCGAGAGAGAATGTTGCACCCTCCTGAATGGACTGGGCTGAACTGGGAGCCCAAGCCCTTGTCAGTCAAATGCCAACAGGGCAGTTCTGAACCTGCTGGGCTACATGAGTCATCCCCTGTATAAAACAAAATATCCCAATAATTAACACAGAACAAATTAATTAAAAGAAATGGGACCATTGAAGTGCCCATTAGGAACTGGATGATAATTATTAGCAAACTAAGAAAGAAGGTTAGTGGCTGGGCCCTGAGACCCCGTGCTCTAAAGGCCAGGAAGAAACCCAGCAGAGTGGAGCCCACCCGGAGGACTGGGTGATGGAGACAGGCATGGTGATAGCCCATGCTCAGCCCCCATTTGATCATTTTACCTGCTTGACAAATTTCTCACATCTCTGTCCCTCAGTCACTTACAATCCCAGCCCCCAGAGAGATAACCACAAGCTTCTCCCTGCATTTTTGATGGGGAAAGCAAAACCCAAGGGACATCAGTTCTATAATAGCCAGCATTGCTTCAGCCCGTGCCTTCCCCACCTTTTCTAGTAGCGCTTCCCAGCCCTGGGGCAAGTACCCTAGTTCTCAGACACGGACCCACGTCTGTCTGGACCAAATCCAAATGGCCTCTGAATAAAACTTTATAGATGACTGGAAACAGGGACTATATCTAACGTCTACTTAGATATTCTTTCTCTTTTACCAAATCACTTAGCTTCTCACATATTACTTAAATGACTTTACATTCTCATTGGCTTTGCTGTCTACCCAGGTGATGCGCAGAGCGGACCTCCCTGCATCCCCACGTCTACCCCAGAGTCAGGTTTCCTGACAAGCACCGGCTCCCTTGGCATCCCGGGCGTCAGAGAGAATGATGCATCCTCCCAAATGGATAGGGCTGAATTCGGTGTCTGAGCCCTCCAAAAGAGTCAAAATATTGCATTTATCATTTATCTGTCATCTCTCACTATAGTGAAAGCTCCACAGGGAAAGCATCTTTGTTTTATTGACAGATGTATTCCATGAACCTACAACAGTAGTAGACACTCAATAAATATTTTAATGAATAAGTCGATGAATAAGATTATGGCCATCATTTCTCAGGAGTCTACAAGTTCCATAGAATTCTAAGGAGGAGGCAGCACCCACCAGCAAGAGCACTTCTGTTTCCCACCTGCGTCCCTGCCCCGCTACTGCAGCGGGACTGTCGGAGGGAGGGAGGGGACACAGCTCCGGCAGCAACACCACAGCAGCCTTGCACAGTCCAAGTCTGGGACACTGGCTGGTGTTCCTGTAAACGTGCCAGAGCCTGTGAGGAGATAAGAATAGACAGTCGGTCAGATCTGAGTTTACAACTGTACCAATCTCCGGGCAGCTCTAGAGTTACAGGACATGAACTCACACCTCCCCCGAGAGTCCTAAGACCACATCTCCAGCAAACTCAAGTTTGCTGTGGCTCAGGACCTGGGCGCCCTGAGCATAGACCAGCGAATCTTGCATTCCGGGAATGCAGTGAGCAGTGTGCTCAGCACCTGACAGAAGCCCCGTGTTGGAATCCCAGTCACAGCACCCCTCCTGGTCTCCCATCCTTTGAGTGCCTCTGGAGCACTTCTGAGGCCAGAGGCAATGAAGCTAGCTCTCCCACTGGGAGAGGAACACTCTCCTCTCCTCCCAGTTCAAGGCTCCGTGTGGCAAACTTGCTCTGCTACTATTTCTGGTAGAAACAGCTGGGCTGCAAAACAACCACTACTACAACAACAACAAACTGACAGGTCACAGAATAAGAAAGGTTTTTTTGTTTTGTTTTGGGTTTTTTTGAGACAATGTTTCCCTCTGTCACACAGGCTAGAGTGCAGTGGTGTCATTGTAGCTCACTGCAACCTCCAACTCCTGGGCTCAAGTGATCCTCCTGCCTCACCCTCCCAAGTAGCTGGGACTACAGGCATGTCGCACCATGCCCAGCTACTTATTGTATTTTTTTGTAGAGATGGGATCTCAATCTTGCTCAGGCTGGTCTCAAACTTCTGGCCTAAAGTAATCCTCCTGCTTCAGCCTCCAAAAGTGCTGGGATTACAAGCATAAGCCACCATGTCCTGCCAAGAAAGTATTTCTTAAATGAAGTTGAAAAACTTTTGCCACTGTTCCATAGTCATAGATACCATCACATTAATCCGTCTCTGTACTGGCCAACTGGAATTTCATGTCTTTCTCCAATGAGGCTGAAAGTGCCGGAGTGTTTTAGGTGTGAGGCCCCTGAGGTGGGGTGGGAGCCTTCTACAGTCACCTGTCCACACAGCTGCAGCAGTCGGATCGGTGGGGGAGAAGGTTCCAGGGGAAGCAAGTGTCTCTCTACATTACCTGTGTAGTGTTTGAGAGGAGCAGAGCATTATTCATTTTGCTTCTTTGCTGATGAAGTCATACATTTGAAAACCCAGTCTCACAGCTCCTTCTGATCATCTCCACAACATTTCAGTCCATATCATCCCTCGCCTGGAAGATTATAGCCACTCCTACCTGGCGTCGCTGCCTGCAGTCTTCCTCCCTTCCAATCCATTCGCCACTGCAGGTGGAAAGAGCTCCCCCAAATCCCTTCCCTAAAAGCTTCCAGTGGTTTCCATGGACACTGAGCTCTCAGGATTTCGGTCTCCTTAACATGATCTGGTCCCTCCCAACCGCTCCAGCCTCATTCCTTACCCACATCTGACTCTCACCCAACAAAAGCACTCACACCTCCACCCTGCAGGTCCCCCAGCACAGTGACACCCACGCCAGCCTCTTCCTTCTCCTTCTAGTCTGCTGCCCTCGGGAGAGATTCTCTGATCCCCAGACTATATATCCTCACCTGTCCGAACATAGCCCAGTTTACTCCTCCTAACACTTTGTGGCGACGGCCTTGGTGATGGCTGGCTTCCGAGTGACTGAGGGCCTGCCTGGTCTGTCTGATTTGCCACCAATGCCCAGCACATTCCTGGATCCATCAAATCTTGCTGGAAAAAGAAAAAGCTCAATTTTCAGAATAGCTATGAATCTCTCCTTACTACCACCTCCCCCAAACTCTTCTGCAGTATTACCCTTAGCACTATTGGCTAAGTGAATCTAGAATTCCAGTTCATTTCATACCTCCTTTTATACAATTTCACTGGACCAGTTTGCCTGTTCTACTCTTTCCCCTATGAAAGTCTGCTGTGGTCACTTTTCCTTATCTTCACATTAGTTTAGCCTCAGATTCTTCTGCTAGGCAGCAAATTCTGTTCCACCCAGGAACTCAGATTCCCAGAAGCATTGGAAATGCTAAAGAATTGGCCACTATACTTTTCAAGGCTGTAGGGAGGCCTTGCGTGCCCCCTAGAGGCGACGAATACTTTTGCGAAATCACCTGGGTCTCTTCTTGGAGCCTGCCAGCCTACTGCCAGACTCCGCAGAATTAATCGCCACTCTGGAAGAATTTTTAGGGGCACTCTGGCCCAGTGTCCTGCATTTACATACGAAAAGCCGAGATGCTGAGATGTGAACTGACTTGACGATCGTTGCGCAGAACAACACTCTGGGTTTGCCAGGAAACATGAACAGCCTCTCAAATGGAAATCCCATGAGTGTTCCACATAATGCCAACATCTCCCTTATGGTGCTAGTTAGCGCTGCCTTCTGACAGGTGAGGGCTCTCTGACTTGCATAGGATCTCCAGCAGGAGAGATGTGGCAGTGTGAGTCTGCTGCTGCTCTTTGTCCCCTGGTGCTCCTCCAAATCCACCCACTGTAAATTTCAAGACCTGCATCTACTTCTTTTCTTCTCTAACAGGGTGAAGAACTGTGATTGTTGTCAACGCATATTTGTTTCACAGCCAAGGAAACAGAAGCCTAAGGTGACCTCTGTTTTGTGGGAACTTTCAAGAACTCTATTCCTGAATCTCTTTTTCAGAATTATGCAAGTGTTACAAAACCTCATTTTTATGAGACATCAATCACCTATATAATAAAACACCCAGAACATCCTGCTTAAATTTAATAATCATACGAAATGAGAAATAGTCACTTGTAGACATTTTAGTGGCACCTATATAATAAAATGGGTGATATTTTCAAATATTTTTCTGAGGTCAGACTCAGCTCTGTCCCTCTTCTGCGGAGTCTGAAATGAAATTAACCTTTTTACCATCGATACCCTGGGGAAATACTAGGGCTTCAGAAAGGTGAAAGAGGGCTGTGGATTTATTATATATTAATATCTAGCGAAATAGTAATTGTACAATGGAAAGGACAAATGTGATTATTCATGGGCAAGAGACTTTCACACATGCCAAATTTATCAGATTGTTTTTTCTAAAACAATACAACTGTTGAATGTTTATGGATTTTGAACACTCAGTAATCTCTATCAGTGTTTTTCAAAGTGTGATCTACTACAGACCACTAAGGGGTGTCCAAAACTCTTTTGAGAATCTTTAAGGTCAAAACTATTTTAAAAATAATACTAAACACTGAGAAAAGAAATAGCAGAGGATGTAAACAGGTGGAAGACCATACCATGCTCCTGGGACAGCAGCATCAACATTGTTAAAATATCTATATTACCCAAAGTGATCTACAGAGTCAATGCAATCCCTATTAAAATACCATCATCATTTTTCACAGATACAGAAAAAATAATTTTGCGTTTCATATGGAACTAGAGAAGACCCTGTATAGCAAAAGCAATCCTAGGCAATAAAAACAAAATGGGAGGTATCAATTTACCAGACTTCAAACTATACTACAAGGCTATAGTAATTAAAACAGCTTTTCACTGGCACAAGAACAGGGACATTGACCAGTGGAGCAAAACAGAGAACCCAGATATAAAACCATCCTCATATAGCCATCTAATCTTTGACAAAGCAGACAAAAACATACACTGGGGAAAAGAATCCTTATTCAATAAATGATGTTGGGAAAACTGGATAAACACATGTAGAAGACTGAAACAGGATCCACACCTTTTACCTCTCACAAAAATCAACTCACGCTGGGTAACAGACTTAAATCTAACGTGTGAAACTATTAGAATTTTAGAGGAAAACGTTAGAAATACTCTTCTAGACATTGGCCTTGGCAAAGAATTTATGAAGAAGACCCCAAAGGCAATCACAGCAGCAACAAAAATAAATAAATGGGACCTGATCAAATTAAAAAGCCTCTGCACAGCCAAAGAAACTGTCACGAGAGCAAACAGACAACCCACAGAATGGGAGAAAATTTTTGCAAGTTACACATCCGACAAAGGGCTGATAACTAGAATCTATATAGAACTCAGGAAAATCAGCAAGAAAAAAAAATCAAACAACCCTATCAAAAAGTGGGCAAAGGACATGAACAGAAACTTCCCAAAAGAAGACAGAATAATGGCCAAATAAATGTGAAAAATGCTCAACATCTCTAATCATCAGGGAAATACAAATCAAAACCACAATGAGATATCACTTATCTTCAATGAGAATGGCCTTTATCAAAAAGTCCCAAAACAATAAATGTTGGCGTGGATGCAGAGAGATAGGAACACTCCTACACAGCTGGTGGAACTGCAAACTAGTTCAACCTCTGTGGAAAGCACTATGGAGATACCTTAAAGCGAAAGAAAGAAAGAAAGAAAGAAAGAAAGAAAGAAAGCAAGCAAGCAAGCAAGCAAGCAATCAATCTATATAAGTAGTTCTACGATTAGATCCAGCAATTCCATTATTGGGCATCTACCCAAAAGAACAAAAGTCACTCTATTGAAAAGACACCTGCACTCGAATGTTTATAGCAGCACAGTTCACAATTGCAAAGATGTGGAAACAACCCAAGTGCCCATCAATTCATGAGTGGATTAATAAAATGTGGTATATGTATACCATGGAGTACTATTCAGCTATAAGAAACAACGGTAATATAGCACCTCTTGTATTTTCCTGGATAGAGCTGGAACCCATTCTACTAAGTGAAGTATCCCAAGAATGGAAAAATAAGCACTACATGTACTCACCAGCAAATTGGTTTCACTGATTAACACCTAAGTGCACATATAGGAATAACATTTATTGGTGTCGGGCAGGTGGGAGGGGAGAGGGGATGGGTATATACACACATAATGAGTGCGATGCGCACCATCTGGAGGATGGACATGCTTGAAGCTCTGACTCTGGGGGGAAGGGGGGAAAAGGCAATGCACCTGACCTAAACATTTGTACCCCATAACATGCTGAA
>CAUYPO010002306.1:0-29130 GCA_963574435.1 Cheirogaleus major | reverse complement strand
AAAAAAAAAAAAAAAAAAGTGAAATTCTGTTTTATTTATTTTATAACTGAATTTTGGACTCAGACCCTCCCTAAAAGTCTGCTCATCTCTTTTAGTCAAGACCACTGACAGCTTTTCCACAACAGCCAGTAGACATCAGTTACCATTAACTGCTTTTCTCACGCATTCTGTTTTTCCTACTTCTGAAATACATTGTCTTAAACCAAATACCAACTTCTCCCTCTATACTCGTTTTCCACAAGTGTATTGGGATTTACTGGTAAATCTATCAGTTCCAGGTACTGTTCAGGATTTGTCAATCACATCATCCATTCCTGCTCAGTGCAGAAATTCTTTGTCAGTCCCTGGTGTTATGTATGTGTATCTGTCTCTCTGTCTTTCAGACGTACTTCAACACCCTACACATTCCACCCTCATTTCCCCTCCATGATTTCACAGTTTCAAGGAAATTAAAGTTGTTACTTGTCACACAAAAGTTGGGGATTCCTATGTTAGATAGTATTATTATTTTTAAAATTGGGAATAAAGATAAGCACAAAGAATAAAAATCACTTGTCATCCCACAATCCAGAGATAACCATTCTTAATTTATTAATTTTTAAAAGGTTCCCATTCTCTGCTTAGACACAAAACCTAATATCTGCTTATGTGATAAACTACATTTGGGTTCTAGGATCTTCACTTGTCCAGTCTTACACTTATTTTGGCGATAACTTGGAGGTTTCAAGATCCAAATGCACCACTGAGGTTCAGACTCATAAACAGGCACTAGACACATCTTGTATGTCTGTTAAAAGGAGCCTTTTAAAATTTTTTTTTATTGTTCTACAAACTAGTATTTAATTTGTGTTCCAGTTGACTATGCGACTTTCCGAAAGGCTTATTTTAGAAATAAATAAGAAACAGGTCTGGTCAGCTTAAGATTCTTATAAAGGGACCGGGCACGGTGGCTCACGCCTGTAATCCTAGTTACTCTGGGAGGCCGAGGCGGGCGGATCGCTCAAGGTCAGGATTTCGAAACCACCCTGAGCAAGAGCAAGACTCCGTCTCTAATAAAAATAGAAAGAAATTAATTGACCAACTAAAAATATACACACACACACACAAAATTAGCCGGGCATGGTGGCACACGCCTGTAGTGCCAGCTACTCGGGAAGCTGAGGCAGTAGGATCACTTGAGCCCAGGAGTTTGAGGTTGCTGTGAGCTAGGCTGACGCCAGGGCACTCTAGTCTGGGCAACAGAGTGAGACTCTGACTCAAAGAAAATAAAAAACCTCAAGATTCTTATAAGGGTATAGCAGGTGCCTAATTCTTCAGCAGATTGCAGGATATCCTACTGAGGGCTGGTGGGGCTGTGGGCCATAAAAGAGATTTGTTAGCCAGAAACTACCTGTAATGTTTTCCTTGTAGCTGTGGGATCAGGAAGCTAATCCTTAATCCGGCATGGTAGTCAAGCAAAGGATAACACATGTAACAGACGTGTCCCTACATTTGGTACTTAGGAGGAAATTTCACTAGGCTTTTTTAAATGTTAAGGTTGCTCTCATCTGCCTTTTAGTATGTTGATAGTGAAGCCCAAGTAAGGTAGTATATGTAATTGAAATTTTTTATTGCCAAATAATGTCCATTCTCAAAGCAAGTATTGTCATAGCCATGTCTGAATAAACAAAGGAGAACTTCTACCTTAAACTGGGTGGGCATGGGGCTTTTTCTCAGTCCTAGGGATCATGGCGGATATTAGAATTAAGATAGCAGTCATAGTGATGAATCAAAGAGAAGATAAAAGCTGGGGAAGAGTCCCAATGGGACAGATATAAAAGCATCAAAAGTATGGGACTAACCCTGGGGAGAGTCTAGCCCATTCTCTATTATTATGAGGTTAGTTATTTTGCTTATCAATTATCTCTGCTCCCAATTTTGTGCATGCTTATTAGTAACTTTCTTTTTTCTGCCATTTTGCTGTTCCTTAGCGCCCTACTAGGTACTGACAGGGATTTTGAGACTGGGCAGAGTACTAAATTCACATCAATCAATTTTACTTCTAATTAGTTCTAGTAAAAAGACTGAAAGAAACATGAAATATTACTTTATTTTACACTGTGTATTCTTATATTACCAATGCTATTCCCTTTATTTTTCTATAGATAATTAAGACTTGGCTGAACATAGCTGAATAGCACAGGCATGAGGTAGAGGTTGGTAAAGGAGAATTTGATTCTTTGTTATAGTACCCTGAACACTTGGTATTTGAGTATCAAATGTCTTTGTCATTTATATTTTAGTAAGCTATTTCTCATTTTATAAAAATACTAGCTAATAAGCATTATTTCTAAAATATAGTGAATTATAATGTAAGCAACATAAAAAAGGATTATTTAACAAATTATTTTGGAATCACTAAATAGCAATATGGAAAAAAATTAATTTTCCATATTATATATGTCCTCACACCATACACCAAAATAAATTCTAGATGGATGTAAAAGTTAAATTTTAAAAAATCAGAAGTTGGTTCCATAGCTCAGGGGTTACAGCACTGGTCTTGTAAAACATCAACTATAGATAACTTTTAGAAGATAAACTAGGCAATGGAAGAAACTACGAAGAAAATGATAGACAACTATATAAAATTTTTGTTCACAAATAATAAAATTAGCTGGTCACAGTGGCTCACACCTGTAATACTAGCACTTTGGGAGGCTGAGGCAGGAGGATCACTTGAGCCCAGGAGTTGGAGGCTACACTGCACTGACACCACTGTACTCTAGCCTACAGGAAAGCAACACCCTCTCTAAGAAATAATAACAATAATGTAATAAAGTTAAAAGAAAAAGGCTTATAAAATATTTTCTTAATTTGCATCACAGAAACATAGAAAGAGCTTCTTCAAGTTTATAAAAACCCTGATAAATAAATGGACAAAGAAGTTTTGACAGTTCATACAAAGCAGATGTGAGTATTAAACAAATGTGGAGAAAATACTCTACATCACTGGCAATTAAACTAGTGCAAGCTTATAAAACACTATTTTATACCTAATTAAGTTAGAACTAAAAAATAATTGTAATTCTCATTGTTGGCACAGTTGTGGTAAAACTAATACATTCACACATTGCTACTGTCAGCAAAAACTAGCAAAATCCCTGTGGTTAGCAATTTGGAATGTTATATATTCCAACAGCTAGGGAACTATTGCTACTCTTTAACCTAGGGATTTAATGTGAGGGAATACTATAAAAAAAGAAGTATCAAATATTAGTTAGCAAGACAAAAAGAAGGAAACACTTAAGCACAAAAGGTAAGAGGGTACATTAAATAACTATTAAAACTTATAATAAAAACTATGGTATATGAAGGATACATAAAAAACAGAAAAAATTATACATCACATGCACTTTTACATAGCTATAAACATGAACAAAATTTTTCATGTTTATTGCTATGTAAAAACTATAAACATGAAACAAAAACTAAGAAGGAAGATCACAGTGAGCATGGGATGGGATTTCATATAAAATATGTGTTTTTCTAATGTTTCTAATGTTTAATAGTAAATAAAGAAAAAAGACACCCAAACATTGGTCTAATTTTAATAGTTGTATTAAAAATGAGGGTAATTTGGGCTTATATAAAGTTGTTCAAAGATATATTGACCAGTTATGTTCTTGCCCTAGAATCCAGTAATAATACTTTATTCAGCCCCTAGAATGGTCAAAATGACAGTTTTTAAATCTTCACTAGACCCCTAATGAGGAAAATTCTCTTATAATATGCCATCAATATCCGTGTATCATGTGTGCTGCACGAATAAGCCTGTGGGGATGAAAGTAAGATTCCATGAGTCACTTAATACTCATCATAGAAGCCCTACAGATATTTAAAATAGTCAAGGTTGCCAGGCATGGTGATTCATACCTGTAATTCCAGCGACTCAGTAGGCTGAGGAGGAGGATCGCTTTAGGCCAGGAGTTCAAGATCAGGATGAGCAACAGTATGAGACCCTGTCCCCCCACAAAATGAAAATAACTAGCCGGGCATGGTGGTGCACACCTCTAGTCTCAGCTACTCGGGAGGCTGAGACAATATGGTCACGTGAGCCCAGGAACTCCAGGCTGCAGTGAGCTGTGATCATGCTACTGTACTTTAGCCTGAGTAACGGAGTGAGAACCCATCTCTAAAAAATAAGTAAATAAATAAATGAAATAGGGGTGTAACTTGCTGTTTCCTCCCAAATCTCACTTGGTATCATTTGTTCCTTTGTTGATGTTGTATTTGTGAGCTATTTGTATTTTAGAGAGATTTACTCTTACTCAATTTCAGTAAAGCGTAAACCTTTAATAGTGTTCATATCGGGAGAATGGGCTGAATGCCCATGCTATAAACTACCGTCACCATAATTTTTTTCTGCTATACTATTTGAAGGTCAAGTTTTAGCCACTGTAATGAGAAAATGCATTTTATTAAGAATCTGCAGAATTTCTTGTCTCTCACGGTAGAGGAAATTTGAGAAGAGGGAAAGGAAATGCAGCTCGCTTGATGAACTCTTTCTGCTCTTGCTTCATCAATGTAGTAGATAGTGAGTTGATCTGCTTTCAAGACCAGAATATCTTCAAAGTTAACTCAACACTACTTTGTTCTGTGTTCTGCAAACAGTGGCCTTTAGTGATCTGATGAGAATCTATCATAACCTTTAACATTGTCATCGTCATTCTCACTCTGTGGGGCTCCTAGCTCTTTGATGTTCATTTCTTACCTGTGATAATGTCCTGGTAAGATGGGGGACAAAGAGAAGGATCAATGCTTCTTTTTTTAAAGTTTCATGAGGTTAAAGCAAATATTGATTGAATTTTTGAAGTGCTTTATTTAAAATAACATTTTATTCATTATAAAAGTGATATAGGCTTATGGTTAAAAAACTTTTTAATTCAGAAAAGGATAAAGAAACATAATATGAATGACTAATAATGCCACCACTGAGAAATGACCCCTGTTAAATTTTTGATGCTAAAAAAAAATCTTTGAGAAAAAGAGAGACTTGAAAATAATGCAGCTATACGAGTAAACATGTCGTGACTATTGACTAATGGCCCTCTCAGTTACTTCATGAGAGGCAATGTGACATAGTGTAGAGAGCACTGTTCTTGGAATCAGCCAATTCTGGGGTTCTGGGCCCAATTCTGCCACTTACCAACTATTTGATTTTGGATAATTTACCTACCAACCCTATGCCTTAGTTTTTTCATCTTTAAATAACTATAATAAGGCCAGACTTTTAGGGTTATTATAAGGATTGAACATATGATATATGTAAAGTACTAGATAGTGTCTGGTATATAGTAAGTACTCAATAAAAGGTAAATACTAACATAAGTATTATGGATAGTTATGTTCTTAGGAGAGTATCATAAAAAATCCATTCAGCAAGGATCCACTAAGCATCTGCAATAGACATTCCAAGAGGAATAAAATAACATCTATTATGGATGAGGAAGATAGGTAAATTGAACATACAAGCTCAAGGTGAGGAGGCAGGGCTATAGAAGTGTCAGGATATGTTTGTTTGCAGGAGAGTGTATTGGAGATCTCTGATCTGCTTGATTTCAGTGGTTAAAATCTATACAAACTAATATGTATGAATATTTGATCTGTAGTACCGAGGTGCATAGAAAGGTTTTATCTTTGGGGAGACAGAGGGTAGAGGTCATTCTGGATGATGGTGAAGTCGGTACCTTCAGAGTGGCCTTGTAGAATGGTCCCTGAGCAAATACCGAGATCTCTTCAAGCTTATTTCTTGCTTATGTGCCTAGATACTTGGGAAGTGCCATTTGAGGAGATCTCAGAGCTGCAGTGGCTGGGTAGTGGAGCCCAAGGAGCTGTCTTCTTGGGCAAATTCCGAGCGGAAGAGGTGGCCATCAAGAAAGTGAGAGAACAGAATGAGACGGATATCAAGCATTTGAGGAAGTTGAAGCACCCTAACATCATCGCATTCAAGTAGGTCAAGGCTTTTTTTTTTTTTTTTAAAGAAATAGAGATATTTTCTTTCCCCTGATATATACACACAAATTCCTGCTTTGAGAGACATTTCCAAAACATTCCATAGACTTAGCACTATTGCTTTGGGAGGGTAGCAATGAGCTATTAAATTTGAGTCATGTCCTTAAGCATCTTCTAATCCAGTAGTTCATTTTGCCAGAGGATGCGCTGCTCAGAGGGGGGATGCACCTGGGGCAGGGAGGGAGGAAGTGGATTCCCACAAGCAGTCACATCTGCTACATCAACCTCATTTATTAAAGGACGACAGAGTTTACTTCAATATAACCTGAACATGGTAAGATTCAGTTAAGAAAACAAAATTAACATCCGAAGTGATCAGAGAACAACCAGTTCCTATGTAATAGATACGTATTTTTATTAGTTTCTGTTGGCATTCCTTGTTAAATATTAAGTTGTGATAACAGATACCTTTGGAGTATAGCCTCAGCTTTTGCTAGATCCCTTTTCAAGTAATAGCAAACACTCAGCTTTCTAAATCTAATGATAGTAGAGTTATCGATGGCAGTAAGTTATATGTTATATTCATTTAACAAAGCAGTTGTTTTGTAAGAGTATATGATCTTATCTTTCTAGTCTAGACCATTCTTTTCATAGTATTGACTGAGATTCCTAACAGGAGGAGGAGAATCAAAGGTAAAATTGTGGAAGTCACCAAACTTGGAAATGCTGAGCTCTGAACATAAGTAATCTTTTCTGCCTAAACTTTTCCATTGAGTTCTGTCCCTTGCTAGCCTTTAAGGGTCTCTCTGGGCTTGAACAAAGGAATGGTGAGTGGCTTTAGAGGAGGGAAGGTGAAGAACAGGAAAGGTAACCTTTAGGTCAGATGAAAGTTCAGAAACTAGATCTTCTTGATATATTTGATATGTATGTTTTTATTCCTGGAAAATAGTATGACCAATGAGACTACAACTAAAAGTGGAATAACTTACAAATCCTCCTTCCCTAAAGGGATCCTTCTTTGATAAAACTCTCAGTATAAAGCTAGAAATGTCACCTGATAACTCTTAATTAGAATCATATCCCCAAAGTAAGGAAGAGAAATCTTGGGTACAGGTTTTATAGAATGGATTCCAGTGAGTACTGAGGTTGAGTTTTGATTCCTAAATGAGACCCTTATGGAAAGGGAAAAGTGTGAAGAGAAGCATTCAACTGGGATACTAAGAGACTAAAAGAAGCATTTGGATTCACTTCCTTGTGGAAGGGGCATTGGTGCAGAGGACATGGGGACAGCTTCAGTTGCTGCAGTTATTCTATCATCAGTTGCCCTAGTGGGGCCAAAAGGATGTGTGACTAAAATGAGATACTATAGAGACCAGTTATAATCTTTCCAAAGCTGATAAATTTCAGAAGACAATAGGAGGATTATTTTAAGCAAACAAACAGAGACTCCCTTCTTTCCCTCATTTTGCTTCACTGAGACAATCATCCCTTCCAGGATGGTACATCCTCCTAAATGGAAGGAAGGGTCAGGAACTTTAAACTTAGGCCATTGGGTTTGAGATACAGAATGTTCTGTAGATTAATAAGGCTTTTTGGCCTCCTGAAGTGAACTAGGCTGTGTGTCCCAGGTACAAGGGCTTCCAGCAGGATACCCTGGGTACCTGAAAGTAGAATGTGTCCTAAGAGGGTGGAGGTGTAAGAAGCTTGATTTTTACTTCCTTTCTTTTGCTTCTTTCTTTTACCTCCCAGTCTTTTTCCCGTCTCACCCTTCTGACCCTCCTGCCTGCACATGCAGTCTTCAGCATTGTTGGGCACACATTGCCATGTTAGTGCCCAACTCTTTAGGCTGAAGATACTTGAATAATCTTTACCTCCACATGGAAAACAATAGCAAGCCTGTGTCCCTGGCCCATTACACCATGCTCTCGGGGCATTGTGCAGTGTTATGTTTGCAGCCATCTGTGCCCTGTGTTACTTGGCCAATGAGTCACATTAAGGACTGTCTGGAAGATATGAGGGCATGATTAGATTTTAGTATGTCTCTCTGGATACTGATTCTGTGCTTACAGCTTCTTTGGAAGTTAATAAGAACCATATACAGAAGGGAAGGTATAAGCTAAGAATACTGTGTTCTTTTTTTCATCCAATTTTTTTATTAATCTCTTAAGAAAACCCAACCTGATTGTTCCTAATGGAATTCAGTGCCAAGGGGAAGAAAAGGTAGCAATTAGAAGTGATTATAAAGCTGTTATTTATAGCTACTAAGAAGCCTTGTCATAGTACAGGGCTGATGGAATGACTGCTTCTCATTAGTCAAGAAATGAAAAGTGCATAACATATCACTGTTAGACCCTTTCTATGTTTGCGTAACAAGTTAAAACATAGTTGAATAGGATGCTGAGTACCTTCAAACAAATATTTATCTTGATATTCTTAAGCACATTACATTATTTCTGCCCTATTCAGTACTTCTCTGTAATGACAATTAAATTATTTGTTTGTAGTTGCTATACACTTGTGCCTTAACCAAGCTTTCCTAAAAGTCAAATAACAGAAACTTGAAAAAATTTTCGTTAAAAATCAAGATGATAGAAATAGCTTGGTGGCATGTGACAGGCACATCAAGGCAGGGAAACTGAAGACTAATTAAACTTCATAACCTGCTCTTGTTATAAGATCTTTACATGATCAGCGCCTCAAGCCACGGCCTCTAAATTCTTTCATCACTCACAGAAGCTTAAGAGATAGGGCATGAGTTGGTAACTAGCTGAAGACTTTAACTGGGTGTCTTACAGATAGAGTACTCTGTTCACTTTTCTAGAAAATTTCAAAGGAAGGCATATATACCCATAAGAGATGTGACACAGAGAACTGCATATGGTAATTTTTCTTCTCTCATCCTCAGAAAATTGTGAAGTAGAGTTATTATGGTCATTCCCTCTTTCATGAAATAATGGTGTTAACATAGGAATCTCCAATATGCTTGCCTATACAGAAGTTAAAAAGCTAAAAGGTCCTGACTCTTGAGGACTGGTGGGGCACAGCGGGGGCGGGGAGCCGAAGGGGAAGAAGTGTAGTATAGCGAGCAGAAAGGGCCTTGAAGTTAGACAGACTGAGTTTGAATCCCAGCTCTGTCACTTCTTAGTATGATCTAGTTGTGATTGAGACAAGTCACTTTCTCACTCTTAGCCTTACCTATAAAAATGGAAAAGGCAATATCTCTCTTACAATGGTTTGGGGCAAATTAAATAAGAAACATAAACATGGAAATATGCCTGCAAACAAGAAGACATTCTCTCATGTTGGTATCTTTCCTCCTACTCCACATGTCTGCACATGTTACTGGGAAGGCTTTTTTCAGCTAAGAAAGTTGAGGTAAAGTTAAGAAACATTTGTCAAGGATTTGCTGTGAGCCTCTAGGCCTTGTGGTAGAGAGAAAAGAACTTGAGTATCTTTCCCTTCAAGGAGCCTGTAACTACATGGGGAGAGAAAAATTGCATGTAAAAAACTAGACTAGCATGGGCAACATAGTGAGCCCTGTCTCTACAAAAAAAAAAAAAATACAAAAACAAAAAAACACTAACCAAGCATGGTGATACCTGCCTGTAATCCCAGCTACTCTGGAGGCTGAGGTGGGAGGATCGCTTGAGCCCAGGAGTTTGAGATTGCAGTGAGCTGTGATTATACCACTGTACTCCAGCCTGGGTGACAGAGTGAGATCCTATCTCTAAATTAAAAAATAATTGCTGCTATATATCACAGGAATCTGGAGAAGAGAAAGATCTTTGTAGACTGGAATATTCCAGGAAATGCTTCATGTAAGATGTAGGAATTGATGAAAATAGAGGCTACATAGATATATAATATGTTGTATAACATTATTTTTATTCTAAACAGAAATGTTTTCCAAAGACTAGGTAAGATAGAAAATTGACTCTTTGTTTTAGTCCTTAATGTAGTTAGTTAAATTTGAGTAATTTAAAATTCAACAAATAATATTAAAAATAGCAATATTTTGTTTGAATTCTCTTTCTGTATACTACATATAAAACTCTCTACTTAAGTCTAAAAGGAAGATATTTTAAATTATTCTTAAACAACACATTATCCAGCCTACACAAACCTCAGGAAAGGGTGTTCTTTGTGCCAGAGTGTAATAATCCCACAGAAAAGTCACCAGACACAGCAAACAAAAATTGTCTATGTGCATAACAGAGAAATCTGTAGACTACAGAGGTTTAATGCTAATTTAAGAATCAGGAACTGTTATCTATATATATTTTAGAAACAATTCAGATATAGAATTGGTTTTTGTTAAATATATTAAGTATTCTTAAAATATAAATATGTATACATGCATGTGTGTATTTATGTACATGTTTGTGTTTTCTTGGAAGGGGTGTTTGTACTCAGGCCCCTTGTTATTGTATTATCATGGAATACTGTGCCCATGGACAACTCTACGAGGTCCTGAGAGCTGGCAGGAAGATCACGCCTCGATTGCTAGTAGACTGGTCCACAGGAATTGCAAGTGGAATGAATTATTTGCACCTCCATAAGATTATTCATCGTGATCTCAAATCACCCAAGTGAGTTTTGGAGCTAATTTTTCAGCTATTTTGTTTTGTTGTTTTGAAATAAGGAATTTTTATCAACCACAGTTAAGTTTTCAGACATCATACTTTCAGTTCAGGTGAAATCAGCACAGTGGGTAATTCTTTTGTGCATATCTTTTGAATTATTGTTGACCTACCTACTTACCTATATGACATATATTTCCAGGTATCTGACACTAGTTTTCCCTTTTGATGCTGTTAAATTGTACAACTGTGAAATAATATTCATTATTTGGCTGGATGTGGTGGCTCATTTCTATAATCCTAGCACTTTCGGAGGCCGAGGTGGGAGAATCGCTTGAGGCCAGGAGTTTGAGACCAGCCTGAACACAAGTGAGACCCAATCTCTACAAAAAAAAGAGGCCTTTTTTGTTGCAACAAGGGGTCTCTTCATCATATGTGGCAAACGTATCTTGAGCTCTTGATCTGTGTACCTATGTCTTGCTCTTGCTTTGTAATCCTATCTTTCTCTCCTCAACAAACCTTGCTTCATGCTTAAAAAAAAAAGAAAAATTAGCTGGGTGTGGTGGTATGCACCTATAATCCCAGCTACTCAGGAGGCTGAGGCAGGAGGATTGTTTGAGCCCAGGAGTTTGAGGTTGTAGTGAACTATGATGACACCAATTCACTCTAATCCGGGTGACAGGGCGAGACCCTGTCTCAAATATAATATATATTCATTATTATCAGAAGTATTCACTTTCCATCATCTCAGATAATCAATGCCAAACTTTCCCACTTGAAGGCTTGATTTGTTGTTTTCCTATTGTGTTCAAAATAAATTTTTTAACTGAGCTTCAGAAATGTATACAACAGGATAAAAATGGATGAATAAGAAACAAAGGCAAAGAAAAAATAAAAACATTACAACTAAAACTCGTTCACAAAATGTAAGCCATAAGAATCTGTACAGTTGTTAGAGGTAGACTACATACTTGGCTTTGAGCTTCCTAGAATCTAAGC
The DNA here is from genome assembly GCA_963574435.1 of Cheirogaleus major. Taxonomy (NCBI): domain Eukaryota; kingdom Metazoa; phylum Chordata; class Mammalia; order Primates; family Cheirogaleidae; genus Cheirogaleus; species Cheirogaleus major. The sequence goes on along the minus strand of CAUYPO010002306.1, from coordinate 17,557 downwards.
AAAGGAGGAAATGAACAGAAGTTTCACAGTGGCCTTAAGGAAAATAAAAGCTGGTTAATTGAGGGAAGCAGAGTTGTTTTTTATAATCTGTTTTCAGAATGATTCCTTGGCTACTAATAACCACTTTCAGTGGAGTGTTTATTCAGTTCCCCAAATTATATGAAGAAAGGAATTGACAAAATGGTATATTTCAGTGTAGCTCCTATTTGTAAACAATATTTTTATTATTTCTCATCACATTTTGGTTTAGAGAAGGAGAGGATTAATCTCTTTTCAAAAACATATTTGCAAGGCCAAGAACTGTGGCTCATGCCTGTATTTCTAGCACTTTTGGAGGCCAAGGCAGGAGGATCACTCGAGGCCAGGAATTCGAAAACAGCCTGAGCAACATAGCCAGACTTATTTTTTCTACAAAAAAACAGAAAAATTAGCTGGGCGTGGTGGTGTGTGCCTGTGGTCCCAGTTACTTGGGAGGCTGAGACAAGAGGATCACTGGAGCCCAGGAGTTTTGAGGTTGCAGCTATGATGACGCCACTGCACTTTAGCCCAAGCAACAGAGTGAGACCTTGTCTCAAAAACAAAACGAAACTGGCCGGGCGCAGTGGCTCTCATGCCTGTAATCCTAGCACTCTGAGAGGCCGAGGTGGGAGGATTGTTTGAGCTCAGGAGTTCGAGACCAGCCTGAGCAAGAGCAAAACCCCGTATCTACTAAAAAAAAAAAAAAAAAACAGAAAGAAATTAGCTGGACAACTAAAAATATATAGAAAAAATTAGCCGGACATGGTGGCACATACCTGTAGTCCCAGCTACTTGGGAGGCTGAGGCAGGAGGATCGCTTGAGCCCAGAAGTTGGAGGTTGCTGTGAGCAAGGCTGACGCCATGGCACTCTAGCCCGGGCAACAGAGTGAGACTCTGTCTCAAAAAAAAAAAAAAAAAACATATTTGCATAGTGCTTTCGTGGTTTACAACTTTTTAAATATCCATTATCATATCTTCTTTGATCCTGGCAAAAACTATGTGGGATAGATTTGACAAGTATCATTATTCCTATTTTATGTAAGAGAAACTAGGGCTCAGCCCAAAAGTCATGGGGCTAGGACTTGAACCCAGAACTTCTGAACCAAAGACTACTGCATCCTACCTCATTATGTGAAGGTAAGGGATTCACAATGAATCCTGCCTCTTCTTTGTGAAAGATACAAATCAACCCTTGATTATATAAACTTCAAAGGAAGATCTTATTTATCACCATCATTCTCAGCAATGTTTATTACAGTGCTTAGTTCACTGAACAATCCCCTCCTTGCTTTACTTGCAGATACTTTATTATATAGTGTTCATTTCTTCTCAACACAACCAGTTGCTTTTGCCATTCACTACACATAAAGGATATGAAATATTAATACTTGCCGAAGGCCTATGAGAGTGATCATCTTTTTTACCATCTCGTTCTTGAGAATTAATTTTAGAGGCAAGGAGTTGGGAAATCTCATGCTTAACTCCTTAACTCCTGTCACTTAAAGATTAGAGTAGTAAGTTGATTATCCAATAAGCCTTTCCCTCTGTTAATGATAGCACTCCCACCCTGGCAGCCTCAGCCTCTGGGTTTCAAGCTAACTTTGAGAAGACAAGATCAACCTGACTTACTGTAACAAGATAGTCTATTGCCTACATTAAATCTGTAGGGTTTGTGAACCCAACTTTGTCTCAGAGAAGATTTCAGAAAAGTTCCAACATTATATTATCTCTAGTTTCCAAGCTTATCCCCTCTTGTCATGCTAACAGAGACAAAAGAGGAAGTTCCCAGAAAAATTTCCCTCTTTCTAGGGGCTTATTGCCTTTTCTGACTTTCGTGGTATGTGATACCATGAATTCTCCATTTATCTCAGGTATTCCATAATATTTTAATTCTCGTGCATTTTTACTAACACCATTAAATCAAAACTCCTAAATTTTATAAATTTTACATGTCAGGTGCAAAAACGGGGTGTGGATGACGGTATTCTAAAGCAATTGTAAGCGCTGAGTGCTTTGGTAAATAGAGAGCTTTTGACATTGGAGGTGTAAGCTTGGCAAATGTGAAGTTCCTGGTTCAAAAGGAGAAGGGAGGGGATAGATTCAGATGTTTTCTGTTTTCTAACCTCTTCAATTCTGATACTATTTGAGCGGTAAGCCTCTTTTTGTTAAAAATCGGTCCCTATGTCATTAAGCCTCTGAAACCCTAACTCATTAACATTCTAAAGTTCTGAACAGGTTATTTCAAGTGAATTCAGTGTAGTGTGTGAGGCTGCCAGTACTTTGGATGTGGCACCAGATCGTATTCCTCTTTAAGGCTAGCAAAAGCAGTTTGTCCAAGGTCACAGTTCAGGTAACTACTGTGAAAAGTAAAGCATGACTTATGTGGAACCTAAAGCTTAGATTTATTCCTGCTTTTCCTTATCAGCACTAGTGAAATCCCAGCATACATGTTAGCCTTTTAATGTAATGAATGTAATGAAGCCTTTTAATGTCATGGTCTCATTCTTAATATTAGTTGGCTATCATTTTAACAGTGTTTAAGAGAAGTGTTTTTCTTAGTAGCTTGGCTAAAACAGGAAAGGATGAAAACCAATATTTATTGATTATGGGTGCTTTACATATCTTATCTCATTTAATTCAAATGAAAATTCAGTGAGGTTGTTATTCCAGGTCCATAATCCCTTACCCAAAACTCTTGGAGCGAGCCGATTTCAGAAAGATAACAGTGCATTACCTTCAGACATCTAGTGAAGTCTGGAGCAGCACCCTAAAATCAGCCACATTTACATATCTGTAGGAAAGCCTATGATATTTACACAAAATGGGATAAATGAAGTGAGTTTGCCTTGTACATATGAAAAAAATATTTATAAACCGTTTTGAGAGCTTTTTGCATTTTTGAATTGTGAATAAGATACTGTGACCTGAAGTGTCTCCATCTTACAGATAAGAAAACTAGCTTAGAAGAGTTAAGTGACTTGGCAAAGTTCACACAGTTAGCAAGTAATGGAGGTAGGAGAAAACCAAGTATTAAAACCTCACTACGCTAAACTGCCTCAGAAGTATGAATGATGCTGTTTCTGAATCAACGTCCAAGTAACATGGAATTGCGAACGGAATTCTGCAAGGCAGGAGGAAGCAAACAAAATCTTCAGTTTCAGCCATTTAGAGTCGTGGTTTTCATTAGTATTAATGATCCGGATGTTTTCTTTCTTTCTTTTTAAAGTGTTTTGGTGACTCACACAGATGCAGTAAAAATTTCAGATTTTGGTACATCTAAGGAACTCAGTGACAAAAGCACCAAGATGTCCTTTGCTGGCACAGTCGCATGGATGGCACCAGAGGTGATACGGAATGAGCCTGTCTCTGAAAAAGTCGATATATGGTGAGTGGCACTGTGTGTGCCAACTAGAAAGTCTTTTCCCACTTTCACCGTATCAGTACTTTCTTCCTGCAACAATTTTACTTTCCCAGAATGTTCTCTAGTCTTGCCCACTTCTGGTTGATTTCAGTCTCATATTATCCAGGGTACCCAGTGTGATGATACATGGTGAGAAGGATTAGGAGGGGAATTAAAGTGAATATGCATTCAGTGATCTGGGAGACCCTCAGAGAATATGCTGAACTTTCTAGAAAACTGAAAGTTTACTTCAAATGACATTTAATATAGAAGTCTTTCTGAAATGTATTACATAATTCTCACCTTCTTGAGTAAAATACATTAAACAGAGTTTGTCTTTTCCTGATGACTCAGGTCATCATTACAATATCAACGATGTTCTTTGCTGTGATACAGTTGTGTGCTCTAGACCTGTTTGAGATGTATAGGCTGTTTGTCCTTTTACTGAACAGCCCCTATGGGCTACGCTTTTTTAAAAATCTTTATCAACATTTTCTCTGAGGATATAAATCTTTACTCTTAACAGTATTTTTCCCCGTAATTGCTTTTATTTTACTCTTAAAATGGGCGACTAGTAACTTTTAGGCTTAAAACCGAAATAATCGCATATGTTAAAATTGCATGTAATACCAGAGTAAATAGGATAAAGTAGAAATGTGGGATCATTTTTAATTTGAGTAATTATTACCAAAGTGTTCTCCTTAGGGATTATACCAATTTATATTCTCGCCAGAAATGTGTAAGAGTATTTTCTTAGTCTCGCCAACAAAATGTGCTAAACTTTTGGATTTTTGCCAATCATATACATAAGAAGCAATGTCTTGGGTACAGTTTTAATTTGCATTCCTCTTATTATAAGTAAGTTTATACATCTTTCATATTTTTAAGAGCCATTTGTAATTTCTTATTTGTGAACTATCCATATTCTTGGCTTAGTTTTCTGATCTGTATTCTTATCAATTTATAAGAGTGTTTTTTATATTAAGATTAGCCTTTTGTGTACCTCTTAGATACTTTTCACATTTTATTATTTTGCTTATGATTTTTTTCATGCCAGATTTTTTAATGCAGTTTAATTTCTCAATCTCTTCTTTTATGGCTTCTAGATTCCATAGTTTTAAAAGCCTTCATCTCAGAACCAGTTACAGATTCCTTAAAAAATAAAATTAAAAGGCTTCATTGTTCCAAGATTATTATTTTTTTTAATTCCACATGTTTTCTTTTAGGATTTTTATGGTGTCATTTTTCACATTTAAACCTTTGATTCATTTGGAATTTATCTTGATATATGGTGATGTGTGATTTAATTATTTCCCCCAATTGTTCCAACAGCATTTATTGACTAATCAATTTTTTTTCCCACCGATTTGTGATCATATATTGAATTCCTATATGTATTTGGTCTATTTCTGGGTTTCTAGTCCAGTCCATTAGTCTGGCTATCTATTCATGCACCAGAGTTTATTACTTGTAATATATCTTAATATCTGGTCTTCTTGGTTACCCCACAGTGATTTTCTTTTTCTGAGTTTTCCTGGATGCTTCTGTTTTTCTTACAGCAGTATTAGAATTTTAAAACTGGGAATATGTATTGATTTCATTAAAATTAATAAAGAACTAAAATATAAGTCAATATTTCTGAAATGTCTTCTGTACATGTTCCTTGTACTACTGTAGGTCTTTCGGAGTAGTCCTTTGGGAGCTGCTGACAGGAGAGATCCCTTACAAAGATGTAGATTCTTCAGCCATTATTTGGGGTGTTGGAAGCAATAGCCTACACCTTCCAGTTCCTTCCACTTGCCCAGATGGATTCAAAATCCTTATGAAACAGACATGGTAAGAATATTGTCTCTAAAACAGCAAAGAAGTCTCTAATGTGTATTTGGAGCGAATCTCCTAATGGTGGAAAAACTAGGAGCCTTGGGCCGGGCGCTGTGGCTCACACCTATGATCCCAGCACTCTGGGAGGCCGAGGCGGGTAGATCATTTGAGCTCAGGAGTTCGAGACCAGCCTGAGCAAGAGCGAGACCCCTGTCTCTACTAAAAATAGAAAGAAATTAGCTGGATAACTAAAAAATATATATGGAAAAAATTAGCCGGGCATGGTGGCACATACCTGTAGTCCCAGCTACTTGAGAGGCTGAGGTAGAAGGATCACTTGAGCCCAGGAGTTTGAGGTTGATGTGAGCTAGGCTGATGCTGTGGCACTCTAGCCCGGGCAACAGAGTGAGACTCTGACTCAAAAAAAAAACTAAGAGCCTTGGAGTTTGAGAATCTTAGGTACAAATACTGGCTCTCTGCCCTTTTCTGTCTGTGCAATTTTGGGCATGTCATCCAAGTATCAGTTTTCTCATCTATAAAATGGTAAAAACACCTACTCATAGAGTTGATATGTTATAATTAATTAAAATTTATAAATAATTTGGTAGATTATATCAAAATAATAGGCCTTAGTAAATTATAGCTATTATTTCTTTGCCAATCCTAATGGAATATTATCATTAGGTCACTGATCCTTGATTTCCCATCATTAGAAGTGTCTCATAATTACATTTTCCTCTTGCTCTTCAGTACACCAAAACTGTGCTGAGATACAGTTCAGTCAAACTGCGCTGAGTATAACAGAGTACAGCCAGTTATACTCAGATATGGCCATTTTGAGATACAGCCATTTCATATTAAAAATTCTTTTTCCTAAAGTAGAATAAAATCTTAATCCTCCTGCACCCAATTTCTGAAATGCGCAAACTGTCTTTTTTACTTTTAGGCAAAGTAAACCTCGCAACCGACCTTCTTTTCGGCAGACGCTCATGCACTTAGATATCGCGTCTGCAGATGTACTTGCCACCCCACAAGAAACTTACTTCAAGTCTCAGGTAAGTTGGGAAACTTTCGGCCAGGTGCTACTGAATAGACAGATAAAGAACTCTCAGTGAGAAAGAGTAACTCTTAGAAGGGAGCCATTCTGTTGTTATAACAATTACATAACTCTATTCATTACAAAACAATAAATATGATACTTCACACATATGACATTTTAGAGTTTTTGAAGCACTTATATCATTAACTCATTTGAAAAGAACATGTTATCAGAGTGTCATCCTTATAGTGGGTTCTGGTGAAATTGTTGAAAAGAGGAAAAGAAGATATGAAAACCATAATGTACGGACATTTGAATTAGACTTACTGCTGACCTACATGAAAGTATTGCTTTCTTTAAAGTAGAAAATCTGAAGTACAGAGGCAGAAAGTTAAATGCCAGAAAGAGCCCATGATAGAATTAGGCCCAGAGAGAACCTTTTCTCTAACTTTAAGTGCACTACCTAGTAGCTCCAAATAAAATTTATGATTTAATGTATCTGTTAGCCTCTACTGTACTACAAACTATCCCAAAACTTATGGCTTAAAACGAGAAGCATTTATTTAGCTCACGATTCTGTGAGTTGGCAATTTGGGCTGGACAATTCTGCCAGCTTTGAGTGGGCTCACTCATGTGTTTGTCATCAGTTGCCAGGTCAGCTGGGAGGCTGGCTGGTCCTAGACAGCCTCATTCACAAGTCTGGTGATTGGCTGGCTTTTAGCTAGAGCACCTCAGTTCTCTTCCATATTTCCTCTTGTCCTTTAGCAGGCTAGCGTGGGTGTGTTCACATGGTGTTCCAGGGTAACAGATGCAGCAAGAGAGCCAGCCTCAATGCACAAGTGATTTTCAAGCCTGTGTTTCATTATGGCTGCTAATGTCCCGTTGGCCAAAGCAAGTCACAGGCCAATCCAGATTCTAAGCATTGAGAAATAAGCTTCCCCGCTTGATGAGAGAATCTGCAACAGCACACTGTAAGGGCATGGATCTCCAAGAAGGGAAGAATTTGTGGCTACTAAATTAAAATGCTGTAAATATCATAAGAATTGGTCATCAACCACTATCATTAGGGATAGGGAATGGTGGGAGATGAGTATATACAAGATCCTTATCCCCTCCACACCCAGACAGTATCAAAAGGGAAGGAACTAGGACTTTTGAAATAAACGTGATGATCCTAAATTATAGCTTTATGCTTATAGAATTTAACTATAGTATCACCTAATTTATTTCTCATATAGCTTTGTCACACTTAGTGCTATCGTGTTTCTGAAATACATTTTTGTAAAGTGAATTGCATCTCCCCACTGACTTCCAGTATCATTTCAAAGATCCATTCTCAGAAAAGACATTTTATTACAAATTGGTGTTTCAACCCGCTTCTCATAGTCCTCCTCCCCAATGGGTGGTGAGTTTACCTACCAGGAAAGTGTCTTTAAGAGGAGTAACATCCCTGGGATAAAGGGGGAGTACTGTATTATGGGAGATTTTTAAAAAAGCAAGTTTTGGGTGCAACAGCTTTAGTCTAGTGATTGAATAACTGGGAGACTGGAAAAGATAAAAATTATCTAAATGTTATGGACTTTCCCAGGTCTTTTCTGGGACATAAAGAGGATATTACTAATGATAATAACCCAAGTTTCACTGGATTTTTCCCTTTTACCTGCTTACACAGGACTGAAGTACCTTGTTAAACACTCCCCTACTCCTTCATCCCCTACACATGCACTTTGGGAATAGCAAGTAAGGAGTGGGGATCTCAAATAGCCTTGTATTAACTTCTGCTCTGCTTTCTATTGACTCTGGCTAGACACAGCAGTCTCCTCCCCTGGCATCTGCTGGGTATTGCTTTGTTGGTTAGCCATCACTGTTTTCTGCCAAAGGCCATAGTCCCCAGTTGGCATCCACTGCATGCTGCCATATCAGCAATGCACTGCCACCACCCACTGGGAGCTGCCATCTCCTGATGCAACAGAAGCTCTGGAGTTCTCAAGATTCCAAAGCTACATGTTGTTCTGTTTATGCAGAGAACTGTCCCTTTCCCTGTTGAGTTATACTTTGTGAATGATAACAGAGCACTGCTGGGTATGGCCCAGTGTTTTGGTGAAACAATAGGAAATGCCCCCTCACTCTTATGACAGTGACTTTGTTATAGGTCAAGCTCATGCAGGATTCTTCCTACCCTCATGGCATGTTCTCTCAGAAGCACTTCAGTCTCTGTGCAAATTGGCTTCACACCTGCCATCCCTCCCTTTCTTCAGATATGCCCAGACATGTCTGAATTGCAGATTAAGCTCATATTGGAACTCCTACTACATAAAGATTATAAGTATATATGATAGAACTGCAGATTAACATCTACCAAGAACATGATGTGATGACTTTGGGGAAAACACATTATTAGTACCTGGTACTTCCCCATACATTCTGTTCCCTCTTGACCAGTGTGAAATTCTTTTTGGAAATCTACTTTCTTATAGATTTTAATCTTCAGAAGTTTTTCTTTAAGTTTCCCATAACCATAAACTAGATTTAAGAAGGCTTATTTCCTCTAGAATTAAAAAAAAAAAAAAAAAAAGTAATCTGTAATATTTGATTCCTTACCACCAGAGGGAGGTATTTCTTTTCTTGGTCCTTCCTTTAAGTATTATACTAGGATCCACTGACATGTTTTTTACACAAAAGAGGGTCCCTTAAGGCCCAAATCTGACCCTCTCCCTTATCCTTCTTTGGTCAACATTTGCTTGTCATTTTTTGGACTCTTAAAGCTATTCTTCCTACTCCGTAACTTCAATCTCATGATTAAGAGAACAGCATTACCTATGCCTCAACCAAACCTTCATTTACTGCTTAGTTGCTGTCAAAGATGATCAAATGATGGGGTACTGTATTCTGGAACTTCACTTTGTGATGACTTTGTTGGGCAGGTTCGGTGCCTAAAAGAAACTTATCTCCAGTTCTTATCTCTAATGAACAACACATGAAAATCTAGCACATTATAAACAGATAAGCAGGACAATCATTTTATAAATAATTAAAATATAATTTCCTCCATCAAAATAGATAAGAAACAGCTAATTTGGGGAGAATGTTCTATAAATCCACAATTACATAAGAATAGCTTCTTCCATGATCCAGAGAGATACTCTTTTTTTATTGTGGCAAGAACACTTAACATAAGTTCTACCCTCTTAACAAATTTTAAGTGTACAGTATATGTGCCTATTGTTAACTATAGGCACAATGTTGTATAGCTTATCTATCTCTAGAACGTATTCATCTTGCATAACTGAAACTGTATGCCCATTGATTAGCAACTCCCTATTTCCCCTTCCCCTAGCAACCATCATTCTATCTGCTTCTATGAGTTTTACTATTTTAGATATCTCATATAAGCAGAATCATACAATATTTGCTCTTCTGTAACTGGCTTATTTCACTTAGCATAATGTTCTTGAGGTTCATTCATGTTGTTACATAATGGAGAATTTCCTTCTTTTTTAAGGCTGAATAATACTCTATTGTATGTATATACATTTTCTTTATCCATTCATCCATTGATAGATATTTAGGTTATTTCTACGTCTTGACTATTGTTAAATAGTGTAGTGAACATGGGAGTGCTAATATCTCTTTGAGATACCGATTTCAGTTCTTTTGGATAAATACCCAGAAATGGAATTGCTAGGATTGTTATTATTTAAAAAAAAAAAGACAAGTGTTGGCAAGGATGTGAAGAAATGGGAACACTTGTACACTGTTGGTGGGAATGCAAAATGGTGTGGCTAATATGGAAAACGGTATGGAGGTTCCTCACCAAATTAAAAATAGAACTATAATATCATCCAGAGAGATACTTTATAACATGAATCTCAAGGTAATAGAATAGTTTCAGGGGAAGATTATACAATCAGAGACATTTAGTTACACATCTAGCCTTCACTGGAAATTATCTTCATCTCATTAGCTCCTTGGGATGGTAGTCTATTCATAATACAAGGAAACTTCTTTTAGCTGTTTTTCTAGAAACTGCCGATAGACCATATTCTAACAGAAGTTTTCTCTTTCCCTAAAATTGGTTTAAAATTCCATGCCCTGTGGAAAATCCAATGTCCTTACTAATACTTCTGTAAATTCTTGGGAGAACTATAGTTTCATGATCACTGTGGCCCTGCCTTCCTAAAATTCTTGGCCCCCACCCCTGCTGGCTTCTGGTTGCTCCATTATCTTTCTCCTAGCATTGATCAAATGTGAAATTCAGCACCTTTCCTTAATTTCTAAAAACAGAACAAAACAAATAAATAAAAACACTCATCTAAAGCCAAGGTGAATGTCAGAGACTTTATTGAAGGTTTATGAAATTGGAAGAAGTTTAAATTTTAAACAATTTACATCACATATTAGACATCCATCTCTATCCTAAAATATTTGTCAGACTATTGAATTATTTGGCTGTACTCTCTCTCCTTCTCCTCCTCATCCTTCTCTTTTTTCTGTTCTTTCCCTCAACTCCAAAATCCTGGATAGTTTCCTATATTTTATTCCCATCTCCTGCTGCTCATGCCCCCAGGGTCTTCTACTCTAAATATTTTCTCAAGATAGTTTCCTAAATAAAGCCTGGGAGGGATTCTGGTGCCAATTGTAAAGATGTTCATATTCTCACAGACACATCCATGTATCCATGTGGTTATCAGAGCTTTTTATTTCTGGCCAGGCTATCTCAGCCACCATCCTGACTTAAATTGAGCTCTTTTGTTCCAAAAATGATGGCCAGTATGCCAGCTGTGATGTTCTGGTGGCCAGTGCTGCAGGAAAACTGGGGAAGAGACAGCATCATATACTGGAGTAGAAATGTAGAAAATGGGGTAGAGTATGTGGATACAGTAGCATGAGATATTTTGCTGTCAATCAACGAATATTTATTGGACATCTATTCTGTGGTTTTTTTGTTTGTTTGTTTTTGAAACAGAGTCTTGCTCTGTTGCCTGGGCTAGAGTGCCATGGCGTCAGTAGCTGGAACTACAGGTGTGCACCAACACGCCCGGCTAATTTTTTTTTTTTTTAGTTGGCCAGCTAATTTCTTTCTATTGTTAGTAGAGACGGGGTCTCGCTCTTGCTGAGGCTGGTCTCAAACTTCTGATCTCAAGCGATCCTCCCACCTCAGCCTCCCAGAGTGCTAGGATTGCAGACGTGAGCCACCATGCCCAGCCCTGGACATCTATTCTGAATAAGGCTCTTTGCTAGAAGCATGCAGGAAAAAAATATTGTACGTGATTTTTTGAACATGATATAGATGGGTATATCAGGGATTGAAACTCCTAGAGTATTATGGCCGGACACTGTGGCTCATGCCTGTAATCCTAGCACTCTGGGAGGCCAAAGTGGGAGGATTGCTTGAGCTCAGGAGTTTGAGACCAGCCTGAGCAAAAGCAAGACCTTTTCTCTACTAAAAATAGAAAAAATTAGCCAAGCGTGTTGGCATGTGCCTGTAGTCCCAGCTACTAGGGAGGCTGAGGCAGGAGGATTGCTTGAGCCCAGGAGTTCGAGGCTGCAGTGAGCTATGATGATGCCACTGTACTCTAGCAGGGGTAACAGAGGGAGACTCTGTCTGAAAGAAAGAAAGAAAAACTCCTAGAGTACTAACAAAATCTAATTTGTCTTCACCCAGGCTGAATGGAGAGAGGAGGTGAAAAAGCATTTTGAGAAGATCAAAAGCGAAGGAACTTGTATACACCGATTAGATGAAGAACTGATCCGAAGGCGCAGAGAGGAACTCAGGTCAGCTGATCTCTCCTTCTCCACCTCCTCTCATCCCTAGGTCTTCAGAAATTAGCAAGAACCCTCTTTGTCTATATACCTCTCACCTCTGCTTTTTTATTGTTATGCTCTTTAAAAGTTTCCCTAAAAGTTAACCCTTCTTTATATCTCTTTCTTATCCTCTCCTCCCAACTCTGCTATCCTCTTTTATTGTATCTCTGCAACAAAGATTCCTGGAGCAATGCTATTTGTTCGTTCAGTCCCTGTCCTAGGCACCGTGGAAGGACAGAAATTTATATGATTCAGTCCCTAGCTTCAAGATGCCTATAATCCAAGGGATAAAAGGCATGTTCACAGATAATTACATCCTAATTAGTTCTAGCTGCTATAACAAACCTTAGACTGGGTAATTTATAAACAACAGAAATTTATTGCTCACAGTTCTGGCAGCTTGGAAGTCCAAGATCAAGGCACCAGCAGATTCAGTGTCTGGTAAGGGCCTGTTTCTCGCAGATGGTAATTCATTGTGTCTTCATGTGCAAAAGGGCAAAAAAGTTTCCTCAAGCCTCTTTTTTTTTAATAGGGAGACTAATCTAATCATAAGGGTAGAATGACATAATCACCTCCCAAAGGACCCACCTCTTAATACCATCACCTTCAGTGTTAGGTTTCAACTTACGAATTTTGGGGGACACAAACATTCAGACCATAGCAACCACTATAGTAGAATCTGTGCCATAGATAAGTATAAATGAGTGATCGTGGTGTTGATTTTAACTACATATTTCCATTAACATATGAGTATATTATACTGTATTCTTATTGAGATACTGCCAACACTACAAAACTGAAGGCTATGCATTATATACAAATCACATTCAGATTTTGTCTGTGGCCCTCTTGGCTATTCTAGATGGGTGGATGGACCCTTAAGGATAAACCAAGTGGGGAGCTTAGATTTCCCATCTCCCACTCCATCTTGTCTGAGTCCTTGCATTGGACAAGGGAGCCTTAAAAATAGGGGGCCCTTGGGCAAAAGCTTTTGCGATAAACCCTCCTGTTTCTTATTTCCTTAAGCTGACCTTGTTCTCCGCCAAGTTAGCAGGCCCACTGATCCTGTGTTTTCTTTGGTAGGCATGCTTTGGATATTCGTGAACACTATGAGAGAAAGCTTGAGCGGGCTAATAATTTGTACATGGAGCTGAGTGCCATCATGCTGCAGCTAGAAATGCGGGAGAAGGAGCTCATTAAGTATGTATCCAGACCAGTGTCTGTCCTTACTGATTTGAGTCTCTCAATCAGCAGAAATATACTATTCTTCCATGTTGCTGCTACTAGAACCGGCAATATTTTATTCATTCATTCAGCATTCTTTAAGGGATGTGCTGTGCACAGGTCCCTGACCTGGTGAGGTGTACAGATTGGTGGAATCCTGCAGAGCAAGTTATAGGGGAATGTGCACTTTACAGGCATTTGCACTTCATCCTGTTGCATAGCTCAGAGAAGGGGCCCTCATTTCAAGAAGAGCTTGGAATGGATAAGAGGCAGTTTATTGCCCCCTGGGGAAGTAAGTCAGCTCCTGAAAGTGGCTTAAGGAATTCCTGATGGTGGCCAGAAAACTCTGGGGTCCTGACCAAAACAGCAGCTACTGGAAATAAGCAGGATTTCTGCTGTTATATTTTGCTGGGAAAGGGAAAGTCAGTGTCAGCATCTGAAATCATGAGCTAAAGGGCAGAATGAAGTCAGCTTAATTTGAATTTGGCATCTTGGTTTATTTTTTTAACCTGTATAGCAGTCTTGTTATTCAAATGCCTATTTCTCTTAAATGTGGACAGAACCTGTGGGTAGAATTAGCCTGTGAAAACATTTTGCCCATCCTTTCTGCAGTGACTGAGATGTGACTTTTTCTTTCTTTCTGCAGGCGTGAGCAAGCGGTAGAAAAGAAATATCCTGGGACATACAAACGACACCCTGTCCGCCCAATAATCCACCCCAATGCCATGGAGAAACTTATGAAAAGGAAAGGTGTGCCTCACAAACCGGGGGTGCAGACCAAACGGTGAGACACCCACACCAATGTGACACTCAGATAAACAGGAAAATAGCCCCGAAAAATCCCTTCTCACAGGATGGTGGATGTGGCCACCTCTGTAGCTCATCTCGGCTCTTTAGAGTGCGTCGTGGACTCTAGGAATCTAGCCTTCACTTTCTGAGGCACAGATATGTATTATCCTAGCATGGAATAGTGGAAAGAGAAATAAACTGGAGGCCAGACAGACCAGGATTCAAATCCTGACCCTGCTCTGTAAGCTGTGTGGCTTGACTCCTTTCAACCCCAGTGTTCTCATGGGCAAAATGGTATAATTATAGCACACGAGATTTCTTTTTTTTTTTATGAACTCTAGGACACAGAACTGAGTTAATCATAATTCTTGATTTATAACACAATGATCTATGCATGACCCTCTTTTGTTTATACATTTAATTAGTTCTCTTTAATAATGTAATAAGTGCCTACAAACTCACCACCAAAAACAAAAGCTGGAGCTTTGATAATTACCTATATCTAACCATATAGTTCCCCTCATCTTGCCCCTGCAGGGATTTTTGTGAAGTTTAAGTAAGATAACATGTGAAATCACCTATCAAATCAAAAAATGGATTTTTGAATAATTAAAAAAGACTGCACTTTCCCCTTTTCCCTACACATTTGCCTTATATTAGTTTAATCTTGGAATTCTTTTCCACTGATTTTTTTTTATTACCAAACTCTGTAGAGTCTCATTCCTTCCAAATAACACAGAATTGGTTCTATCTTAGCTAAGTCAATGTAAAGGAAAGAAATGTCCCTGAACCTGGGGTGTGGACCCAATAGTGAGACTTGAGCTAACTGCAGTAAGGAAAAAGGAAATGAGAAAACACAAACCAAGAATGTATTAGAAGGCTATCAGAATGGTGGCCATTCTACCATAGCATGACCAATATAAACCTAAACTACTAATGAGTAACTACATGGATTAATCCAATTTTGCTTTTATTAACTGCACCTAATCATCTTCTGGTCAAATTCTGAGCAACTTTTTTCAGATGGCACCTGGCACAGCCATTGGGGGGAATCCCAACTCCTTTTTTCTTTTGTTGTACTAATTAGGAACAGAGTCTGCCTGCTGTTTCCCCCCTGCACTCTGCCTACAGTTAAAACCAAGAGCATTGGGGGAAAAAATAAAACTATTTAACTTTACAAAATATGAGCTCATGTTTACTTTTATTTTAGCTGTGAGAAATGTTTGAGAGAGTTTGACACCACCAGTAGACACTGAGTCAATAAACTAGCTGAACACAAGGAAGGCACCCTGCAAAGAGTTGTACCATTGGTTGATTGCCCCTTGAAGGATTTAAATTTCAGATTATTTGGACAGTCCAGTGATTACCAAATCAGACGTCCAGAGACTTCGAAGGAGATCAGAGAGGAGAAGCCATTCAGCATCCTTAAGCCTAGGTTTCAGTTTGTGTTTAGTTAGGGACTAAACACCAACTTGAAGAGTGTTGAGTTCAATTACAGATCTTTCAAGCCTGTCACAAGTGAGTATAGTCCAGTAAGATAGCCTAAATACCCCATAAGGAGAAGCTTGAAATGGGGAAAGAACTATGCCTTGGAGTGAAAAGACTTGGGTTCAAGTTACATGTTCTGTCATTTACTAGCTTTGTGATGGACACAAGCCATCTGACCTCTGATCCTCGGTGTCCTTACCTATAAAATGGATATAGTAATAGTAGGAATCAAGCATTTTCCGCAGCACCATAGATTTTTGAATCTGGGACAGGAAGCTCCTGAGAGCAGCACAATACCCTACCCACCTTATCATAAACCCATAAAACCTGGAAATTCTGTGCTAGACAAGCCCTTAATTGTACTTTTCCTATAAAAGAAGAAAAGCTCACCTTATTTCTTGTCAGCTCTGGCTATTCAAAGTGTGGTCCTTAATTTAGCAACTTCTGAGAGCTTGTTAAAATTGTAGGCTCTTAGGCCCCTCCCCAGACCTACTAAATCAAAATCTTCATTTTTATAATCTCCTCAAGTGATTTGTATGTGCCCTCAAGTTTGTATTCAGACTGTCTGATAAACTAAGCTGAAAATTAGGAGAGACTTTTTGTCGGATTCTACGACTAATTAGCTATGAGACCATGAGCCACTTTGGCTGGGTTTTGGTTTCTTCGTCACATGTGGTGGAGGCAGGCCTGTATCTGTGGGTTCCAGGCAAGGTCTAGAATACCCAATGGCTTGCACAGAGGTGTCTCAGAGGCCACTGTAGGGGCAGAAAGGGTGAGGAGGGGAGCCCTGCAGGGAGGGGCTTCTGCTCACCCCCCTGCCAACCAGTTCCACTGTATCTGTTTTATACGCTGGTCTTCTCATAATAATTAATTTGAGAAAAGAATTCTGTTGTTAAAAAACAAAAAAGTTTGGACCCTCCAGCTCTGAAATCTCCTGCTGATTTGTGTCTGTCTAGTCTCAAAGAAGGGTAAGGCTATTTCCTACTATTGGTAAGAAGAAAGTAGTGGTTCTTCCTGGTAATCCTAGAGGCTCTGCCCTGAATCCGTTCATCAGTTCAGAAACCATTTATAGTTTATCTATGGGCCTTGGAGTTAGTGTGGGCAAGGTTTACCTTTAGGCCTTTGGCTTTCTTGTGCATATGATCTTAGTGTCTGGCCCAGTAGGCATTTTAAAACAGGGCTGTGAAAGGACATCCTCCTCTTAGGATCAAAGACAAATGCCAATGTCACTCCTCACTAGCCCTCCTCTTGCTGCCTCTGCTCAACCTCCTGGGCTCTCTACTATTTCCCCCTTCTCTCACCCCTCTCCTCTTTTCCTTCCTTCAAAATTTATTGAGTACCCGCTATGAGCAAGACTCCTTACTAGGGGCCATCACATATGAAAATGGATAACATATATTCCTAGCCCTTATGGAGACCATCTCTAGGCCAAAGTCTCTGAACTTAGCCTCTCACCTAATTGACCTGAGGTTTCCTTCTCTAATACCAGACCTCTTTCCTTTATCCCTTGGGATATCTGCCCAGATCCATCATTAGACAGATTTCTGATGATGAGCAAACATCCATGCCCATACCTTGGCATATTGGCACCAAGTTGACAGCTAGGGTAATGAGGAAGAGATCAAGAAACCTGTAGAGTAGAATTATAATTTAAAGAGGATTGAGGCTGAGCACAGTGGCTCACACCTGTAATCCCAGCATTTTGGGAGTCCAAGGCAGAAGGATCACTGAGGCCAGGAGTTGAGTAGTCTCAACTATGCCTGGGCAACATAGCAAGACCCCATCTCTACAAAAACATAGAAAAATTAGCCAGGCTTAATGGCACACGCCTATAGTCCCAGCTACTCAGGAAGCTGAGGTAGGAGGATCACTTGAGCCCAGGAATTGGAGGTTACAGCAAGTTATGATCAAGCCACTGCACTCCAGCCTGGGTGACAGAGTGAGATCCTCTCTCTAAAAAAATATATAAAATA
>CAUYPO010002304.1:0-13614 GCA_963574435.1 Cheirogaleus major | reverse complement strand
CCTTTGTTAAATTTTTCCTGTTGGTATATTCTGCACATTTGCTTTTTGGCTAGGTTTTCTTTTTCTCATTGTTTTGTACAAGTTCTTTATATAGTTTCGATACATAACCTTTGTTTCTTGTCTATGTAATAAATAAATTCTACCATGTGGGTTGTCTTCACCTTTCTTGGTGTCTTTTAGTAAACAAGATTTTGAAATTTTAATGGAGTTGAAAAAAATATCAGGTCCTCACTCATATGTGGGAACTACAGTTGATCTCTTGGAGGTAGAGAGTGGGTGGAGAGATATCAGAGGGTGGGAGGGACCCATAAGTGTGGGTGAGGGTGGAAAGGTTGGTGGGTGCTCACAGGGAGGGTGGGGAAAGGTTTCCCCGCACAGAGATGAAGACATAACAAAGTGAAAAGTTTATGTTATCCTTTAGAAGGACAGAGAGAAGGGGCTGGGGAAGAGAGCCAGGAGAGGGCGTGGCATCCCAAAGAAAGAGAAAGGAGATGCCAGCAGGGAGGCCAAGTGGCTTGCTGCTTTTATGGGGACAAAGAAAAACTAGTAATTGTTGTAGAAGAATTAGCAGGTAGCTGTGGGATGTCAGGTAGTCAGTCTTCAGTTCCTGGATACTTGGTTATCTCTGAGATGGAGTCAGGCCTATCACGGGGGCTGTGGTGAGCTATGGTTTTGGGCAGGAAATGAAGGCCTAGCAGGGGTCCTGAAGCTTTTTAAACAGGGGGCCAGTTCACTGTCCCTCAGACCGTTGGAGGGCCGGACTATAGTTTTAAAAAACTATGAACAAATTCCTATGCACACTGCACATATCTTATTTTGAAGTAAAAAAACAAATGGGCAAAAACACCCGCATGTGGCCTGCGGGCCATAGTTTGAGGAAGCCTGGCCTAGAGTTTACCCCCTGCTGTCTGCCCAGGAGCTTGTCAGGAATACCTTGAGCTGTAGAAACAGATCCTAAAGGCTGTGAGCTGGAGAATGCAAAGAGAAACATTTACCAAGGTGCACTAGTACTCATGGAAAAAACAATAAAGAGAAAGATTTACATTTCCTTTGGCTGTTTTCAGATGTTAGTGAAAGCAGAGTCCCTGCAGGTTCCCTGCCAGCAGAGAGAGCACACAGAGACAGCTCAGGATTGCTGTTTAGCTCTTATTAGAAAATTGGATATTTTCCTGCTATTTCAGCAAGGCCCCCCTAACATTGCCCCCTTTTTGTTGTTGAAATTAAAATTTCTATGTAAAATGACCTCAGAAGTAGGGAAAATGGGTGGCAGTCCTCTTTTGTAACTACTTCCAGCTGGGAAGGGGAGCTGAGATATTCTTATGGAGTTATTTTAATCATTAAAAGGGAAGGGATTGAAAATGGATGGTCATGAAAGCTAGATTAGAGGCAAGATTGGGGTCTCACCTAAGGGAAAGGGTTAGGGCCTGAATTTGGTTCCATATGAATGTCACTAGACAGCAGAGAATGCGGGGTTTGAAAATGAGAGTGTTAGCCCAGAAACCTAAGATCACACATGGGGAAAAGGGTTCACAGTTTTGAGAAGGTGGAGGGTCTCTTGGACAGTAGGCAGAGAGAGACGCCATAGAGCGCCCATAGTGGGGTGGAAAGTGACGTTATCGTTATTAGGGTTCCCGGTATGGGCAAAGGACTGAGCAGCCTGGTGGGTAGGCTGGGCCATGGTGGCATTCACAGAGTGACACCAGAAGTATAAAGAGGAGTGACAAGGAGCCATATATACCACAGTATATTATCGGAGCCTGCTATCCGTGATGGGCTGGACTTCTCAGGGAGTTAGCCGTCAGTGGAAACAAGTTCTGGAGGGTCTGTAGGTTTGAGTCCGGAGAGATGACTCTAGGATGGGATTCCAAAAGCTCATCTGTAGAGGCGGAAGCAGCGAGAATTATTTAAAAGCTTGGAGGGGACCCAGTTTCTCCTGGGAAACCCTTGAGTAAAATCTAGTCTCTAGGCTGTAAATGCTGTGGTCCCTTTAAGAAGTCATCCAGTGGGCAGGGCACGGTGGCTCACGCCTGTAATCCTAGCACTCTGGGAGGCCGAGGCATGGCCGATTGCTCAAGGGGAGTTTGAAACCAGCCTGAGCAAGAGTGAGACCCTGTCTCTACTAAAAATAGAAAGAAATTAATTGGCCAACTATAGCCGGGCATGGTGGCACATGCCTGTAGTACCAGCTACTAGGGAGGCTAAGGCAGGAGGATTGCTTGAGCCCAAAAGTTTGAGGTTGCTGTGAGCTAGGCTGACACCAGGGCACTCACTCTAGCCTGGGCAACAGAGTGAGACTCTGTCTCAAAAAAAAAAAAAAAAGCTTAGAAGAAGATGTGGGCTGGAGATAGAAAGTCAGCATGGAGGAGCAGAAATGGAGGCCACAGTCACATGAAGTCGCCTAAGGATAGAAGAGTCCAGCTTCTTTCGTATCCTACCTCCATCCCACCTAGCCGGGCCCCTCTCCGACCTGCTCCCCTAAACTCGCAGTAAATGGTGTGCCTAGATCCACCTAGGGTGTGGTAGACTGTATTTTTGAAAGATGGCCACAACAAAATCTGCCCCACTTGTCCTTCTTAGAACCTTCTGCCCTCCATTCAAGAGGTAGAGTCTAACTCCCCTCCCAATCAATCTGGCAGGCTTGTGGCTTGCTTGTAACTAATAGAATTCAGCTGAAGTGACACTTCAGGAATTCTGAGGCCAGGGCAGAAAAGGCCTTGTTGCCTGGGACTCTCATGCACAGGGTCCTAAGCTGCCATGCAAGAAGGCCAACCCTGAGGCCTCTATGCTGTGAGGAAGCCTAGCACATGGGTGGGTGCTCTGAAAACAGCCACAGTGGACAGCCCAGACAACAGCGAATACTAACCACCAGACTCATGAGTGAAGATACCTCCACGTGACTCCTGCTCAAGCCCTGAGTCACCCAGCCACTGAATCTTCCCTGCTGAGACCCCAGACGTTTTTGAGTGGAGAAAAGCCATTCCTGTAGTGCCCTATCTTAATTCCTTTTTTGGGGTGGGGGGGGACACAGCATCTCACTCTGTTGCCATGGCGATGGCGGCGTCAACCTCCCTCACAGCAACCTCAAACTCCTGGGCTCAAGCAATCCTTCTGCCTCAGCCTCTAGAGTAGCTGGGACTACATGCATGCGCCACCATGCCCGGCTATTTTTTCTATATATTTTTAGTTGACCAGTTAATTTCTTTCTATTTTTAGTAGAGACAGCGTCTCACTCTTGCTCAGGCTGGTTTCGAACTCCTGACCTCGAGCAATCCTCCCACCTTGGCCTCCCAGAGTGCTAGGATTACAGGCGTGAGCCACTGCGCCTGGCCCTGAAAGCATTCTTGTGAATATAACATTTTGATTGAAACAATGCTTTGATTGAAAATGAGTATTTCCCAGTTGCTGTTTTTTTTTTTTTTCCTATAGCCTTGGTCATTTTCATGCTTCATCAAGCAATATTCAACCCTTTAAGAATTTTTAAGCATTTTTGTCCATTTTCAGAACTTTTCAAGGGTTTCCCCTAATTATTTGCAATTTGTTTTTAGCCTACTTTTACTGCTTTTCAATATTGTAATAATAGAAAGTTGGACCTGCCTATGAGCCTAACTGATTAGTGGGCTGCTTAAGTAAAGGTATGGAATACATACAATTCCATTTTTGTAAAAAAGGTTATGAACAAACATACAAATATCTAGAAAGATACCCACCAATGCTTTTCAATCAGGAGGCATTCATTGGGATTTTCCTAGAAGGCTTTTAAAAATACTAATTCCCGAACTCTGCTCTGGAAAGCAGAGACCTGTTAGGAATGGGAGGTGGAGAAACCAGGCATCTCTATTTTTAAAAGCCTCCCCTGTTAATCCTGATGTGCAGCGGGGATGTGGGGCCGCTGACTTAGAATCGCAGAGGAGTAAAGTCAGACAGCATGTTAATGAAGTGTTCATATTGTGTATGAGTAAGTTGAGACTCCGAGAAGGGACTTGCTCAGGGTCACACAGTAAGAAGGTGGTAAAGACTAGAGTCCAGGCTTTTTTCTCCATTCCTGCTCCAGGTGTGAGCAGAAATTGTCTCTAGGTGGGATTATGGAAGTTGTTTGAACCTTTCTTTTGCATGTCTCTATTTTCTGATGTTTCTGTAAGAGTACAAATTGCTTTTGGCATAAGATAAAAACAGAATAAAAGAAAGAATAAGAGAATTATATTACAGGTATTTCACTTGGTGTCTCACCCCCTGCCCAGGGTAGTAGTACTACTTACCCTCCCATACAGCATTGCCTCCACAAAGACAGTGGCTTTTAGGGACATTCTGGCACAGACTTAGGTCACACAAATCGTAGCTCTGAGCCCCAGGGTGCAGGGAAGCCAGTATGCTCTGGGTGCCCAGATCCCCTGGGCCTGGGCCACACAAGGGGAAGCAGATGCCAAGCAGGAGAGCCCGGCCCTAGAGAAAAGAAAAGGTCTCCAGAGCACCAGCCCTTGAGCCACCAGGGAGTCCCACCAGAGGGCAGCAGGAACCTGGTCCAAAGCTCTATCAAGCCTCTCTCCTGTGAACTTCAAGGGGGTGGGGAAGGTTTCAGGGGGAATTTAGGTCCAATTCTGAAGGAGGGGAGTAGGAGAAGGTACTTTAGGTTTCTGTGCAGGGATGGCCTGTATAAAGCTATGGAGGCAGGAATTAATAAATCAAAATGTGCCAGGCGGGGATGGGAGAGCACTAGAATGCAAGCTCCGTGCAGGCAGGACTGTGTTTTATGTGTGCAGCTATGCCGTTAGAACAGAGCCTAGTGCATGATATTCACTACAACACTATTTATTGATTGAATGCATGAGTGGGAATACTGCTGGTGGAGAGGAAATGAGGATGGTAAAGGGATGGTAAATGTTTGGGTGGAGGACAAAAGAGAAAGAAAGGAATTTTTACCTATTGACCACTTACCATTTGTTAGGCAATGTGCTAATAATAAGCTCTTTAAATTCATTATCTCTTTTTCTTCTTATTTTAATATTATTTTTTCCTAAAATTAGATTTTAATTGAAATAATAATACATGCTTAAGGTGAAAAAATATTAAACATTTTTTTGAAAAATGTAGAAATAAGTTTCTTACACCAGACCCTCCAACCCTCTTCTCAGAGGGTAACAATGTCATTTGCATATTTTTCTAGGAATTTTATATGCAAGTACCTTGGGAGTCACCTGCTTCCTTCTGCTTCTCTCAGAACCTCCAGACTCCAGACAGATTCTCTCAGAGCCGCATTTCTTGGAGTGTGGTCTGGGAATCATTTCAACAAAATCACCTGGTGGGAATGTAACTTATTAAAAATGTAGAATATCAGGCCTCACACAGACCTGCAAAATCAAGGGAAGGAAATCTGCATTTTAACAAACTGCCACAGGGAATTCTGATGCCAGTGAAAATTTGAGAAGCACTGGCTTAACTCACACAATCACCCATGGGGAAAGGATCCACCATATATGACCCTGGGGGAGAAACTTTACTTCTTACCCACATCCCACCTCTATTTGGAGCCTTCCCACCAATAAATAAAGCGCATCCCTCTGTTTATTTAAGTCATGTGTTATAGACCTCAGTAATCACCAGGAGTTTCTTTACATTAAACTTGCATATTTCTCATTAGTTTATTACTAAAAATTTTAATATTTTTTTCTTTACCTTTTCTACCTCCAACTTTTTATTTTGAAAATTTTCAAGCCTACAGAAAAGTTGCAAACACTACAGTGAATCTCCATATACCTAGATTCACCAGTTGTTCACATTTTGCCACATTTGCTTTATATTTATATATTTTTTCCTGAACCATTTCAGAGTCAATTGCAAGAAATCGTGACACTTCAGCTCTAAATACTTCCACATGTATCTCTTTAGAACAAGGACGTTCTCCTACAGACTCACAATACAATTTTCACACTCAGAAAATTTAACATCGATACATTAATATATAACCCATATTTGGATTTTCCCAATTGTTGCAATAATGTCTTTTTTAGCCTTTCCTCCCTCCTGATTGAGGACCTAATCAATGATTGTGTATTACAGTTAGTAGTATTGTCTCTTTAGTCTTCTTTAATCCAGAACAGTTTACCAACTTTCAAAATCTGGGTAGTCTTTTATTAAATTGAGGTATAATTTGCATACAATAAAATGCATGGATATTAAGTGCTCAGTGTGATGAGCTTTGACAATTGCAGACATCTGTGTTACCACCATCCAAAACAAGATATAGGACATTTCCATATGTCCAGAAACTCAATTAATCCCTACCCCACCCCTAGCCACTTTCCAACTTCTATCCCCAGAGATAAGTTTTGCCAGTTCTTGTACTTCATATAAATATAACATACTATTTGTATGTCTGTCCTCTTTTGTTCAATAGAATTGAACAAAATTGTATTTTAGGAGTTTTTTAAGCATAATGTTTTTGAGTTTCATCTGTTATGTCTACCAATAATTTGTTTCCTTTTATTTACTTTTTGAGACAGAGTTTCACTCTGTTGCCCGGGCTAGAGTGCCAAGGCATCAGCCTAGCTCACAGCAACCTCCAACTCCTGGGCTCAAGTGATCCTCCTGCCTCAGCCTCCAGAGTAGCTGGGACTACACGCATGTGCCACCATGCCCAGCTAATTTTTTCTATATATTTTTAGTTGGCCAATTAATTTCTTTCTATTTTTAGTAGAGACAGGGTCTTGCTTTTGCTCAGGCTGGTTTTGAACTCCTGACCTTAGCCATCCTCCTGCCTCCGCCTCCCGGAGTGCTAGGATTACAGGCGTGAGCCACCATGCCCAGCTGGTTCCCTTTTATTATGAGCAGTATTCCACTGTAGAAAAATATATGTACTGAAATTTATTTATCCATTATCTTGGATACACATTTGAGTTGTTTCTAATTTTTAGCTATTATAAATATTTTTATATGTCTGTTCGTGGTCATGTTTCTGTTTTTCTTGGGTAAATACCTAGTGGTGAATAAGTCATAGGCTAAATGTATATTTAACTTTATAAGAAACTATAAAACAGTTCTTCAAAGTAATTGTACAATTTTACATTCCCATTAACAATGTATGAATGTTACAGTAACAATGTATGAATGTTTCAGTTACTTAATATCCTTGCTAACATTTGGTGTTGTTGATCTTCTTTATTTTGACTATTCTAATGGGTATGACATTGCATCTTATTGTGGTCTTAATTTATATTTCTCTGATGATTAATGATGTTGGACACCATTTCATATGCTTACAGCCATTTTTTTATGAAGTGTTTAAGTGTTTTGGACATTTTTTATTGGGTTGTTCTTTTTTAAATTGTAGTTTTGTAGGTGTTCTTTATATATTCTGGATATAAGTCCTTTGTCAGGTATATGTACTGTAAATAATTTTCCCAGTCTGTGGCTTGCCTATTCATGTTCTTAACAATGTGTTTTGATAAACAGAAACTGTTAATTTTGATAAAGTCTAATTTAACCATTGTTTCTCATATGGTTAATGCTTTTTGTGTTCTGTCCACAAAATCTTTGCCTACCCCAAGGCTGCACAAAGATATTTTCCTGTTTTCTAGTTGAAGCTTTATGGTTTTATATTTAGGTCTATAATCTGGAATAGTCTTCCAACTTTTTTGCCTTTCATAACTTTGCCATTTTTGAAAAGTCCAGGCTAGATTTTTTTGTGGAATGTCTTTTAGTGTAGACTTGTCTGACTGTTCCGTCATGATTAGATATAGGTTAGATACTTTGTCAATGTGATGTGTCCTCAGTGCATCATCTCATCAGGAGGTACCTGATACCAGTTTGTCCTATTACTAGGGGTGATATTTGATTTTTATTTGGTTAAGGGGTATCCCTTAGATTTCTTCATTGTAAAGGTACCTTTTTTTTTTTTGTAATTTGCATGGGATGGTACCTGGACGCTATGTGGAATATCCTGTTCTGCAACAGCCTTTGCCCAATGTTCCAGCATCCATTGATGATTCTTGCCAGAACTAGTTACTGTAGGGTTCTTGTTAGGTAGCAATTTTCTGACACTATCATTCTGTCTACATTCATTAGTTGGCATTTTTCTGCAAAGAAGAGCTTTCCCTCTCATCTCCTTTGAAAAAGTATTATTATTGCTGTTATTTTACTTCACTTTTAAAGCCTCAGTTTCCCTATCGCTACAACAAAACCTACCTTTAGGTAGTTGTGGTGAGATGATCAAACTTGACAGACAGGAAGGGCTCAATAATTGTGACCTTCTTTCCTTCCTTCTTGCCTACCTTGCTTAAACCCAGCCCCCTGCCGCCTGCCACAAGCTACCTACCAAAGCCTTCCCAAGATGCTATGAGCTCCCACTCCATGACAGGTGTGCCTGGGGGGTCCATCATGACGACTGCCACAGTGAGGCCTGGGTTCCTCCTGTGTGGCTTACAGCAGACATGGAAAAGCAAGCATAAGGACCTTGTTGCCACGAGGAGGGAGAGTGTGGATCTCTTGCTGACCTTTTCACTTGAGTTAGTGTAAGTTCTGCCCTCTCTCTGGGCCTCTATTTCTCTCCACCTGTAAATGTGGGCAATTTCTAAAAGAGCACTAACAGGCAAGCCAAAGGGAACCTTTGACTTGGGGCCAGTGCTTGGGGTTAGAGGTCAGGAGTCATGGATTCTAGTCCTGTCTGGGTCACAAAGGTCCCTTCAGGTCCTCAGACAAGTACTCTGGCCCTTCATTTTATACAAGAAAAAAACAGAAGGCCAAGGTCATCTCTAAAGACCTTTCCAGCTTTAAAAGTCTACGTATCTCTGATCCCTCCCTCTTTACCAGGTCAGAACCTGAGCTGCAGGACCACCTTCTGATATCCCTGCCAGATGCGCTGTCTGCTGAGGCTGTGTGCACTGAGGGAGCTGGCTGGGAAGAGAGGGACCTGGCTGGGAAGAGAGGGACCCAGGCTGCCCTTTTCCCTCTGTCTCCCATACCAGTTCCTCGGTGGTTCTCTCTCCATTTCCTCCTGTTCATCCTCAAAGCTGAACAATAGAGTCCACAATCAAAACTTCTCCCTCTCAGGCTCTTGAATGGATAGAAAATGCCCAACACATAGTAGATTCTCAGTCAGGCTGAGTGTCCATCTTTCCTACATTGCAGTATTACATAACGATCGATAGTGGTAAAACTAACGTTCTCTCCAGAGTGCTCAGACGCGTGCACTCTCATTTAATCCTTACAGTCGCTCTTTGTGGCAAACATCATTACTCCCATCCCGCAGATGTTCAGGGTAAGCACATAGCTAATAATTGATGGAATCAGGACTGAGAATTTATGTCTATGTGGCTCCTCTAACTACACTACACTGTGGTCAAACAGAAAATATCAAGCAAAATACTCTACAGCAGAGTTTGGTTTTAAGTAACTTGATAGGATGTCCGAATTGCTTCATGTTGGAGACCTGTTGCTAAAGCAGGAGCATGTTTATGAGAAAAGGTGTTTGGGATTTTTTTTGCCTTACATGCTGTAAAGTATTTCCATGTGCTTTGCAGTATATTGAAAAACAATGATCAGGACTTGTATATTGTGCTCTGAGGATGGTTTGTGGACGCCCTGGGATGTGGACCTAGTATGTGTCTCTGAGTGCTCTGCAAAGAGAAGCAATGAAACTGGTATCTGCAGTTGCTGAAGCTGCATGACAAACCACTTACTGCATCAACCCTGAGCTGCGCAGCAGTATTTTTGGGCTGTTCCAGTCTAAAACTTCTATACGATGTGTCAGATGTGTCAGGTTTGTATATCTCTATGAGTCTGGGAAGCTAAGTGTGACCAGTGATCTGGTAATGGGAGAAGTGACAATAGGGTGGCCTGTTAAGAAAAGTTTGGGGCTCTTTTCTCGTCCCCTCTAAATAAATCAGTCCAAGAGCCATTAGGAGGGTCTGAGTAAGGCAGGCATGTGTTGGACGTGTGTGTTGGGGGTTGGGGGAGGAAGGGTACCAAAGAGGCAATGTGGGGTAAGGAGCGTGCCCCCAACAGGGGTGGCCCAGCTTACGGTGTTGGAGCCCAACTGGGATAAGGACAGTGCCCAATAAAGAGAGTGGGCCGATGAAGGTAAGGAGGGCATCCATGGGGTGGGTGTGATGACAGACCGGTTGGGGCAAGGACAGAGTGAGAAGGGGGTCAAGTTTCAGGGGAGGAAGGGGTAGCAGCAGTGGTGGTCAACATTGGATGTCAGAGCCTGAGTGAGGTGAGGAGGACATCCACGTGGGGAGTGCACCCGATGGAGGATTGGCTACATATGGGGGGATTGATTGATGAAATGAGTAACTTAAAGATGTTGAAATGAGTATATTAAAGATCATGACAGCTAGGTCTCTCACTGTTGGAGAAGAGAGTTATTGTGTTATTATTGTATTAGAATTGCAGGTATTGGTGTGAACCTGTGGTTTTCAATATTTATCTTTCTGTATAAATGTAGATATAGAAATAATTATAGATATAAATGTGTGTACAGCTCTGTCCGCTGAGGCCTGGGCATGGCAACACCCTAATAGCAATGAGCAGACTTGGCATCCAGATCTCGGTTTCTAAAAACCATTTTCCAATCAAAGGAACTGAGGCTCCTTGGAGAAATGGTTGGATTTACAGAAAAGTGTTAAGATGAGCCTGGAACATCTTATTGTGTCTGCAAGCAAGGAAGTATTAATACCTAAGGAATGACAGGAAACACTATCAAAGGAACACAGGAGCCAGCTTGAAGGGCTCACACTAGCCAAATTTGGGACAATTTGTGTATCAAAATAAATAATGATAACAGATTGTATAACTCAATGAATAAGATAGGAAACCATGAGTATATACATATATAAATAGAATATTTAATGAGACATGGAATATTTACATAGCTTTAAAGTACATCCTTGTAAAAACTTGTTTTACAAAATATAAAGGGGAAATGAGTACCTTGACAGGAACCATCTTAATCAAATGATCAAAGTGAATGTCATCGGTAATCGGCTAAACTGAAACCATGTGTTGCCTGATAGGATGCAGTGAGAATACAGCATCACTTATGTGATATTTCTGTCAAAGATGCATAAGTTAAATCTAACCATATGGAAACATCACACAAACCCAAAATGTGGGACATTTTACAAAATAACTGGCCTATAATTTTAGAAGTGTCAGTGTTATAAAAGTCAAGGGAAGACATCAGGAATTGCTACAGATTGAAGGCTCTAGATATGACAACTAAATGTATCCTGCGATCCTGAACTGTATCCTTTTGCTGGGAGGGACATTATTGGGATAAGTGGGGAAACCTGAATAGGGTTTGAAGATTATGTTGTAGTAATATGGCAGTATTAGGTTATGATTTTGACTTTTGATGGTTTTATTGTGATTATGTAGGAGAATATCCCTGTTTGTAAAAAAATTATCTTAATGTATATTAAGATATGGAGGAGGGCATCATATGGGCAATTTATGTGTCAAATGGCTTACAAAACTGTTCTTTGTACTATACTTGTAACTGTTCCACAGATTGTAAAATAAAAGTTAAAGAGAGATTTTAAAAAAGAAAAAAGTATCAGACAGAGAGGGTTTCTTGGCAGAACCAAAAGGGAAAGGGAGTGCAGAGCCTGAGCTGGCAGGGCTGTGAACAGGCTGGGAGGCTGGGAAGTGGGGGCTGATGGGAAGAGAATGAAGAATTCTCATCTGAATTTAAAAAACAGAAGGGAAGCCTAAATTTGAGAGCTACAGGGTGCTACCTGTCTCTATACCAGACATCCCTAAGGAAGGGGCTGTGTTTTATTGTGATGGTTAATTTTACGTGGCAACTTGACTGGGCCACAGGGTGCCCGGTGTCTAAGTTCATACAGCCTTAGTGAGGGGGTGTTGCCCATGGTCAAACCCAGGTCTGTCTGACTCCAAATTCCATGCTCTTTCATCATGCCATGCTATCTCCTTGATATTTGTAAAGGAGACCTTTTAGAGGATGGTACCAAATTACTGGTTACCTGGAAGCTGAAAATTCTTGGGCACATGTTTGGTTGACTGAATCACATTTTGATTTATCTTTGAACATGAACTATTTTGCATTTAAGTTGATGGCTTAGTACCATATACCTCAGCTAGAGCATCTAGTGTAAAATAAAGTCCTTCACCAGGGCCAATCAAGGGAAGGAGCCTCTGTACAAGAAGTTCCTATTATCACAGTGGGTGGTGATTTGTCCTGAGATGATTAGGTTGGAAAGGGTCCTGGACGGGTGTTTGAGTCTAGGCTGTATTACGTAACTAGCCACATGGTCTCAGATCTTTAATGTCTCATTGTTAAAAAACATTTGTGTTTGTCTAGGAGAGATACTCTCAAAAGAAACTTTTGGTTATTTATAATTTTCTAACACATTTTTTAACTTTTTACTTTGAGATAATTATAGATTGATTCATAGGAATTTGCAAAGATAGTAGAGAAGTCGCTGTTTACCCTTCATCCAGTTTCCTCCAATGGTTACATCTTCTATAACTATAGTACAATATCAAAACCAGGAAACTGACATTGGTATGTGCGTGTATACTTCTATGTCATGTTATCAAGAGTCTCAATTTGTGTAACCACAATTGTAATGATGATACAAAACTACTCCGTCACTACAAAGATCTCCCTCACGCTATTTCTTTGTAGCTACATTCTCTCCCCTCCCCACCAGCCCTAATCCCTGGCAACCACTAATCAGTTCTCCCTCTCTACAGTTTTTTATTTTGAGAATGGTATAGAATCATGTAATTTGTGATCTTTTCAGATTGGTTGTTTAAAAAAAAAATTCAGTATAATGCCTTGAGATCCATCCAAGCTGCTGTATGTATCAATAGTTCCTTTTTATTACTGAGTTGTATTTCATGGCACAAATGTGCCACAGTAGTTTTACCTATTGTAGAACATTTTGTTTGATTCCAGTTTTTGCATATTACAAATAAAGCTGCTATGAATAGTCATGTACAAGTTTTTACGTGGACAAATGTTTCATTTCTCTGGGGTAAATGCCTAGGAGTGGGATTGCTGGGTCATATGGTAAGTAAATGTTTAGTTTTTAAAGAAACTGCCAAACTGTTTTCTAGATTGGCTGTATTATTTTACATTCCCACTAGTTATATATGAGACATAAAGTGTCTCTGCATACTCACCAGCATTTTATATTGTCACTGTTTTTTTTAAAATTTTAGCTTCTAACATAATTTTTAAAGTCATTGATAGGTATTGGGTTTTACTAATTACACATCTTTTGGCATTTATTGAGATAATTTCATGGTATCTCTTATCGGATCTAATGATGAATTATATTATTCTATATTTAAATATACATATATATATATTTTTGAGACAGAGTCTCATTTTGTCACCCGGGCTAGAGTGCCATGGCGTCAGCCCAGCTCACAGCAACCTCAAACTCTTGGGCTCAAGCTATCCTTCTGCCTCAGCCTCCTGAGTAGCTAGGACTACAGGCATGCGCCACTGTGCCAGGCTAATTTTTTCTATATATTTTTAGTTGGCCAATTAATTTCTTTCTATTTTTAGTAGAGACAGGGTCTTGCTCTTGCTCAGGCTGGTTGTGAACTCCTCACCTTGAGTGATCCTCCTGCCTCGGCCTCCCAGAG
>CAUYPO010002303.1:0-15124 GCA_963574435.1 Cheirogaleus major | reverse complement strand
CACAGCCAAAGAAACTGTCAAGAGAGCAAACAGACAACCCACAGAATGGGAGAATACTTTCGCAAGCTACACATCTGTCTCATTTTAAAATGAAAATAACACCATTCTTTCTTTTATCCATTTCCTCAACAAATATTTATTGGATGAACAAGACAAAGCCCTCACTTCAATGGAAGGTACTAGCAGGGGAGAAAGGCAGTTTAATGGAATGCAATAAAATAAACTATATGCTATTATCTAGTAATATGTGCTAGGAAAGAATTAAATGAAAATAAAGAGAGACTGAGAAGTTATTGAAATTTATTTACATATGAGAGCTTGGGAAGCCATCACTGACTAGGTTATGTTTAAGCCAGGAAGTAAAAGATAATAAAGCATTAATCACTGAAAGAACTGGGCAATAATAGTTGAGGCATATGAGACAACTTTTTTCAGACTGTAAAGATGAATCACACACATGTGTGTTAATTACCACTTATTGAGTATCAAATATTCAGTCTTCACTTAGAAGTTTACATTTTATATGCAATATTATCTCGTAGATTTCTTAAAGCAACCATAAGAGATGTATGTTTGTCATCTTCTTGTGACAGTTTGAAAGATGAGAAAACTAAAGTTCAGAGAATGTAGGTAATTTAGCTGACATTATGCAACAAGTTAATGGTTAAGCTTACCATTAATCCCAGAACAGCAGTCAGAATATCAAGGGCTTCTCTTTGTCTTACCAAACAAGTTCCCTATGCATTTTATAGATTGTAAGTGGAATGGGATATTGGAAGAAAGAGAGTTTAGTCTACTTCATCAAATTTTTTTTCTAAATTAATCAAACTACTTAAAAGTAATTCTTTTTTAGCATTAAGAAATATAAATAGGAAAACATCATCAAAATTAAATAAGAATTTGGCAATATTTTGTTATTTGCTATATGCTAATTCTCCATTTTATTTATTAAATCCTATGGAAAAATTCTAATCATTTCATTAAATTTTAAATATGTTTTATTAGAGAAAAAGAATTTAAATGGAAAAATAGTAAGAACAAGATACTATGTATAATTCATACTATAATTATACATGGCTTTACAACCGAGAAGGTTGCTAATTAACATATCAGCAATCATCAGTGAAAAACCATATGATTAAGTCAATCACAATGACATACAGAAATGGCATGCTATCCATTGCAGAACAAACATACATGAAGAACCAATTGTGGTTCAGTGAATGGCAATAAAGTAAAAAATAGAGTGTCCATAAAAATATGATTGAGAGTAATAAATTTATTATAGATTAATTAATGAGATTGACAGAGCCAATAATTCAATGCATATCAGCAATAAATGAAAAGAATATAGCATTATAAAGTACTCTAAACATATGGAGTAAACAAAAGAAAGTCAGGTCTGTAGTTATGTTTAGATCCCATGTAGCAATACTCTTCATAAAAAATGCCTACATGACCATTGATTTTTATCAATGCTCGATAGCAAGATATCCAAATAAATGTCATAGAAATATTGATTAGCTGTTAAATTATATTTTTTTGCTTGGAAGAGTCCATTTTCTCTACTCTAGGAAGACTGAATAAAATATGTATCTGCAGTTAAAAATATTATGGATTAAAGAAGTCTCTAAATGAATATTAGAAAAGAATTTGCTTTTAAGGAACAAATAATTTGGTCATAGGAATAAAATTATTTAATACCATGAATAAAATGTTAAAATTATATGTATATATTTACTTTTAAGAGTCATTATTTTGTGTCATATTTCTAAATAGTGATTTTATAATTTCCTTTTACATATCACCCTATAACATAGGAAGCACTAAGAAAGTGCCATTAATCTCAGAGAGCTGATCATTATATCTTAAAGAAAAAATGCTGGCGAGGATGTGGAGAGACAGGAACACTCTTACACTTCTGGTAGGACTGCAAATTAGTGCAATCTTTGTGGAAAAGAATTTGAAGATACCTCAAACAGCTAAAAATAGAAATACCATTCGACCCAGCAATAGCATTATTAGGCATCTACCCAAAAGAGCATAAGACATTCTATTATAAAGACATTCACACCCAAATGTTTATGGCAGCACAATTCACTATTGCAAGGACGTGGAAACAACCCAAGTGCCCGTCAATTCATGAGTGGATTATTAAAATTTGGTATATGTTTACAATGGAATATCACTCAATTCTAAGAAACGACAGCGAGCTAGCACTGCTTATATTATCCTGGATTGATCTTAAGCCCATTGTCCAAAGTGAGGTGACACAAGATCAGAAAAATGGACTCCACATGTACTCGCCGTCAAATTGGTACTGACTGATTAGCAGTATGGTGTTCAAAGGGTGGTGGTGATTGTTCACCAGGGATTCTGGGGTGGGGGGCTAGACCCACATTTGAGGGATGTGGCGAACAGTGTGGAGGGGAAGGGCATACCTCTAACCCTTGCTAGGTAAAGGCAAAGTTATAAAATCTAACCAAAATGGTAAAAAAAAAAAAAAAAAAAAACGTTTATCAGGTGTTGGGCAGGTGGGGGGGGAGGGGATGGGTATATATATATATATATATATATACACACATTATAAGTGCGATGTGCATTGTCAGGGGAATGGACATGCTTGAAGTTCTGACTTGAGGGGGGGAGAGAAGGCAAAAATAATGTATGTAACCTTAACATTTGCACCCCCATATTATGCTGAAATAAAAAAAAGTGTAAAAAAAATAAAAAATGTAATAAAACAAAACATAATTTCAACAAAAGTAAACAAGGACCCACGAAATGCCCCTATTTACTTTGGTAACATGAAGAAAATGAGGAAACTATAGTTTGGAAGAGGATCCAATAAAACTGGTAATGGTGAAATTATACTAGACTGACTGACTAGAGATGATTTGGAAAGATAAACATATACTTCATGTATAATTTATACAGTTATGTAATCTCTATTTTCTTTAAGGAAATATGGTGAAGAATTTTTGGAATTCTGGATTTGACTGTGAGGGGTTAGGATCTAGGTAGAGGATTCCCTAGTATTTTTAGAAAACTAAAGTTATTATCACAATAATGCTTGTTTCTTTCTGTAGTCAAATCATATCCAACTTTTTAAAGCTATAGTTAAATTATACTCAATATCACTTTGGTTGTGATATTTTCCACAACGGACTCCTGGAATTTTATTGTGACTTAAGGCAGCAATGTAGCACACTTTACTGATTTTTACTGCATACAGAATATACATTTACACTCTATTCATTAACCTTACAAAGATATTTGACTTAATGAAAACACTTGGAAATGTTTGGTGCTGCATTTGTTATAAATATATGAAAAAAAGCTATCATCAGTGACAGTACTCACAACTGATTGCTTGAAACGAGGGAAAACATAAGTGGTGATATTTTATTTCAACAACATAAATTACTTCATTTGGAAACAAAATGTGTATACATTCTGTAACATATCAACCATGTCCTTTATTTTCTTTATTCTGATGCTTTGACATCTGCAGTTTTGCTGACCTTGAAAGTACTGCCCCTCCCGGGGTTATCCCATTCCTAGCGATAGTGAACAACTTGCCCCTAAGTAAAATTTTCAACTGCAAACCAAACAATCCAGTGCCTGTACGTCCCCAACCACCTCCTTTATTGAGCTCTCACACTCTGGGCCACTGTCTACCTTCTCTAATCACACAGGGGCCAGGTCCAGGAAAACTAGGAAGAGCCCCTCAATCCCAGATCTTGCTGAAATTATTCAAACTAGCCAATCCTAAAATTGCTTACCTTGCCTCACTCATTCTTTCCCACAGAAATCACCATAAAGTTTCTTCCCTCATTACCTGTCTTCCTCTGCCTCCTGACTGACCATGGTGCTTCCCTGTGTGACCATCCCCCACTGTGGTGTGAGGTACCCCCACTTAGGACCTGTGAACACAGCAAACTGTCTTTTCAATGGTAGTCATCCCCTGATCTGTTGGCCTTACTATAATTAAATAATGATGAAATCTGATTAAATTTTTCAAACTACACAAAAGTATAATACTATTCTTTTAAAATAGAATTTTTTAAGGCAAGTTTTAGGATCACAGAAAAATTGAGTGAAAGGTACAGAGATTCTCCTATACCTACTGCCTGCATATACACACAGCCATCCTCATTAGAAACATTCTC
Organism: Cheirogaleus major; assembly: GCA_963574435.1. Taxonomy (NCBI): domain Eukaryota; kingdom Metazoa; phylum Chordata; class Mammalia; order Primates; family Cheirogaleidae; genus Cheirogaleus; species Cheirogaleus major. The sequence goes on along the minus strand of CAUYPO010002303.1, from coordinate 10,952 downwards.
TGCTGGTAGAACATTTTTATAATTGATGAAAGTAGACTGACTCATTATCATCTAAAGTTTAGAGTGTACATTAGAGTATACATGTAGTATTGTACATTCTAAGGGTCTGGACAAATGTATAATGACATGCAGCTACCGTTTTGATATCTATAGAATAGTTTTAGCACACTAAGAATTCTATGTGCTCCACCTATTCATTTCTTCCTTCCCCTAATCCCCAGCTTTTACTGTCTCTGTGGTATTGCCTTTTCCAGAATATCATGTAGTTGGAATCATACAGTATAGACCTTTGCAGATTGGCTTCTTTCTCTTAGTAATCTGCATTTAAGTTCCCTTCATGTTTTCATGGCTTGATAGCTCCTTTGTGCTGAATAATATTCCAGGGACTGGATGGACCACCATTTAGTTATCCATTTACCTACTGAGGGACAAATTTGTTGCTTTCAAGTATAAAGTTGATATAAATATCTATGTGTAGGTTTTTGTATAGATATAAATTTTCAACTCTTTTGGCTAAATATCAAGGCATGAAGTTGCTAGAGTGTATGATTAGAGCATGTCTAGTTTTGTTAGAAACTGTAGAAATCTCCTTTCAAGTGGCTCTACTATTTTGCATTCCCACAAGGAAGGATATTGCCCCATATCCTTGCCAACATTTGATGTTGTCAGTGTTCTGGATTTTGATCATCCTAATAGGTGTATAGTGCTACCTCAGTTTTTTAAGTATGCATTCCTCCGATGACATATGATGTGTAATAATTTTTCGTATGCTTATTTTGCATCTGTATATCCTTTTTGGTGAGTGAATTATCTAAGGGCTTTGGCACTTTTTTTGGTTGAGTTGTTTGGTGTCTTATTGTTGAGTTTTAAGAGTTCTTTGCATATTATGATTAACAGTCCTAAATCAAATACATCTTTGCAAATAGTTCTCCTATTCTTCAGCTTCTCTTTTCATTCTCTTGACAGTGTCTTTTGTGTTTAATTTTTTTGCCTCTTTTCATAAAAATTATTTTATTCTTATTTTATATTACATAAATTTAAGGTGGACAACATGATTTTTTTATTTAAATAGATGTAGGAGGTACAAGTGATTTTGGCTGAATTATGTAGCACAGACATCTAGGCTTTTAATATACCCATGGCCTAAATAGTGTACATTGTACACAATAGGTAATTTTTCATCCTGTACCCCACCCTCCTCTGCCCCTTCTGAGTCTCCAATGTCCATTAAGTCACTCTGTATGCCCAGATGTCCATGCATGGCCATTGCTTAGATCCCACTTATAAGTGAGAACATGCGGTATTTGTTTTTTTGTTCCTGTATTACTTCACTTAGAATAATGGCTTCCAGTTCCATCTAAGTTGCTGCAAAAGATGTTATTTTATTCTTTTTGATGGGTGAATAGTATTCCATGGTGTGTGTATGTGTATGTGTGTTTGTGTGTGTGTTGTGTGTGTATATGTACCACATAGAAATGTTTCATTTTAATGAAGTCCAGCTTATCATTTCTTTCTTACATAGATCCCACCGTTTGCGTAAATTAAGTCATTGCCAATCTTAAGCTCATCTAGATTTTCTTCTGTGTTATCTTGTAGTATTTTTATAATTTTGAGTTTTACACTTAGGCCTATGATCCATTTTGAGATAATTTTTGTGTAGGACGTAAGATCTGTGTCTAGAGTCATTTGTGTGTAAGTGTGGATGTCCAGTTGTTCCAGCATCACTTGTTAAAAAGTCTATCTTTTCTCCATTGTATTGCCTTTGTTCCTTTGTCAAAGATTAGTTGACTATATTTATGTGGCCCTATTCCTGGGCTCTCTGTTCTGTTCCATCCATCTGTTTAGCTAATCTTTAACCAATATCACATTGTCTTAATTGCTATAGCTTTATGGTAAATCTTACAGCTGGGTGGTATCTGTTCTACAACTTTGTTCTTATCCTTCAATATTGTGTTGGCTACTCTGGGTCTTTGCCTGTCTATGTAAACTTTAGAATTCGTTTGCAAATATCCACAACACAACTTGCTGGGATTTTGATAGCATTTGCATCATATCTATATATCAAGTTGGGAAGAATTGGCATTTTGGCAATATTGAATCACCCTATCTATGAACATGGAATATCTCTCCTATTATTTAGTTCAATTTACTTCCTCAGAGTATTGTAGTTTCCTCAAATAGATCCTGTATATATTTTCTTAAATTTATACCTAAGTGTTTCATTTTGGGAAGTAATGATATAAATGGTATTGTGTTTTTAATTTGAAGTTTCACTTGTTCATTATTTGTGTATATTAACCTTATCTTGCAACCTTGCTATAATTGCTCATTAGTTCCAAGAGATTTTTTTTGTCAATTCCTTTGGGTTTTACACATATGTAAACATGTTATTTATGAACAAAGTTTGATTTCTTTCTTCTCAACCTGTATACTTTTTCTTTCATCTTTCTCCTTTATTGCATTAGCTAGGACTTACAGTAACAACTTGAAAGGAATGGTGAGAAGGCACTTCCTTGCTTTATTCCTGATCTTAGTGGGAAAGCTTCTGATTTCTCACTGTTAAGTAAGAGAATTTAAGTTTTCAGATTTTCGTAGATATTCTTTATCCTTCTAACTACTTTACTGACTGCTTTTATCATGGATGGTTGTTGAATTTTGTCAAATGCTTTTCTTAATATATTGATATGAACATGTGATTTTTTCTTCTGTAGTCTGTTGATGTGATGGATTACATTAATTTATTTTTGAAAGTTGAATCAGCTTTGCATACATGGAAAAAATCCTACCTGGCTGTTGTGTATAATTCTTTTTATATATTGTTGGATTCAATTTGCTGTTTTGAAGATTTTTGTATATATGGACATGAGACATTTTAGGCTATAGTTTTCCTATAGGATAGGAATATTGATTATAGGGTAATACTGGCTTCACAGAATAAGTTAGGAATAAGTTATTATCTCTGCTCCTATTTTCTAAAAGACAATGTAGAAAGCTGGCATAATTTTTTCTTTAAATGTTTGGTAGAATTCACCAGTAAACCCAACTGGGCTGGATGATTTCTGTTTTAGAAGGTTATTAAATATTGATTCAATTTATTTATTAAATGCAGTGGTTTGAATGGGTCCTTCAAAGTTCATGAGTTGAAAACTTAATCCCAAATGTGTTGAGAGGTGGGGTCTTTAGGAGATTATTACATTATAAGGGCTCTACCTTCATGAATTGATTAATGCCATTATTGTAGCAGTGATTTATCACAAGAATGGGTTTCTGATAAAAGAATGGGCTCACCCCTTTTCCCTTCTCTCTCTCTTTTGCGTGCTTTCCTACCCTCTGAATTCTGCCATGGGATAGCAGAGCAAGAAGGCCCTTGCTAGATGTGGCCCCTTCATTTTGGATTTTCCAACCTCTAGAACCTTGAAACAGATAAAATTCTGTTCTTTATAAATTCCCCAGTCTCAGGTATTTTGTTATAGCAGCAGAAAATGGACTAATAATAGATACAGATGTATTCAGTCATCTATTTCTCCTTATGTGAGTCATGGCAGATTTTGTTTTTCAAGGAATTGGTCCACTTCACTTAGGTTATCAAATCCATGAGCCTGGAGTTTTTCGTAGTACTCCTTGGTTCTCTTTTTAATGTCCATGGATCTGTAGCAATGTCCCCTCTTTCATTTCTGATATTTGTAGTAATTATTGTCATCTTTCCTTTTTTCTTAATTGGTCTGGCTAATGGATTTTTGATTTTATTGATTTTCTCAAAGAACCAGCATTTGGAATTGTTAATTTTTTCTATTGATTTTCTATTTTCAATCTCTTAATTTCCTCTCTAATTTTTATTATTTCTTTTCTTTTGTTTATTTTGGATTTAGATTGGTCATCTTTTTCTAGTGTCCCTAGATAAAAGCTTATATACTTGATTTTAGATCTTTCTTCTTTCTAATATAGATATTCAATTTTATATGTCCCTCTAACTTTCACAGACTCCCCCAAATTTTGATAAAACATTTAAAATATTTCTGTCCACTTTTTCTTGCTTTCATGGTTTCTTAGAAGGTAGATGTAATTCTTATCTTTACCTATGTAGGTAAGGATTCTTTTCCCTCTGGCTTTTTTTAGGATGTTTTCTTTATATTTGATGTTCTATAGTTTGAACATAATATTTTTAGGTCTAGGTCTTTTGATATTTATCCCATTTAGTATTCTCTGAGATTCCTGGATCTGTAGTTTCATTTCCAATATTATTTAATAATTTGGAGAAAATTCTCAGTCATTATTGATTCAAATATTTCTTTTGTTCCTTTCTTTCTTTTCTTTTTCTACTCATTATGTTGTTTGTTATACCTTTTGCAGTAGCCTGTCATCATTCTTAAATATTCTTTTCTTTTTTTTTCTAATCAGTCTTCTTTTTTCTTTCTACTCAGTCCTAAAAGACTCTATCAAGACAGCCTCAAGTTCAAAGATTCTTTTCTCAAACATGTCCAGTCCACTTGTAAGACCATTGAAGGCATTTTTCATTTCTGTTACAGTGTTTTTCATCTCTGGTATTTCATTTGGTTTCATTCTTAGACTTTCTATCTCTCTTCTTTCATAGTCCTAAATTCTTGGTCTGATAATTCTAATATCTTGCCTTATCTGAGTTTGGCTATGATTCTTAATTGTTAAACTGTGTTTTTTGTTTGTTTGTTTTTTTGTTTTTTGTTTTTTACTTTTTATTACATCTTCTATTATTTTTTCTTGATAGCCAGATATGATATACTGTGTAAAAGGAACTGCTGCAAATAAGTTGGTAATGTGGGAAGGTATGGGGGTAGGAGAAGCATTGGATAGCCCTATGATTAGGACTCAGTCTTTTAGTGAGCCTGGGCACCTGGACTGTGAACTCCACACATGTTTTTCAGTCCCCTGATCTGCTCCATAAGTGGGGTGGTGTGGCTAGAGTGGGCTTGAGTTGGGTATTTCCCTTCTCCCACATGGAAAACTCTGATAAAACTCCAGCATGTTAGGTCTGTTTAAATAGTTTCTCCTGAGGATAGGGCAGTTAAGAAGAACAGAAACTGCTCTTCTGTATGCTCTGGCATATTTCAAAATGGCTCTTTTTCCTTTTCCTCAGCTGAAAGCACGAAGAGTTTTTCTCCAATATTCACTGTGAGAGCCAGGTTGAGCTCCTGGTTGTAAAACTCATAAAAATGTAGACACCCCCATGACTGAATGTCCTTTGAATTTTTTAACTTTCAGAGTCATCCACACTGAGCTTCTAGTAACTCATTAATCAATGTTTAGGTTTCCTATCCCAGCACTGATTCCTAAGGATGTTTCAACTCAGGAGTTTTTGTTCTGATAATTTGTGATTTTCTGTATTTGTCTGTCAGTATCTCCAATTTTAGAGGCAGTGATTTGAGCTGTGACTTAACTTTTTTTAGGAGTCTAAGAAGAATTGTTATTTTTTTCCATGTATATTTTTACTTATTAGGATGGAGTGGTAACTTCTGAGCTTCTTACATATCTGAACTGGAAACTGAAACTAGTATTATATTTTTAAGTTTAAATAAGTAATGAAATACTGATGTGTCAGTATTTTAATAGAAACATTGCTGTATTTTAATAGAAATTGAACATTTTTTGTTTTCTTTCTGGAATACAATAAAGATACATGTTAAAATTTTAAATTTCAAATGAAGCTATAATGGCATAGTGTTTACAACATGACATCTGAATATTGTTTTTATTTTTATAAAAGGACTATGCAAATATGTGGAGAATTTGTATACTTAAAGATCTAAGCTCATCCTTTAGATAATTATATAACTTTAAGCAGGTTTTAGGATAAGTTGACCTTCTGTAATACATTTACAATTACATTAATCACTAAGTGCCCAGCATTGCAGTAGATTCTGTGGATATAAAGCTGAAGAAATAAAATCTCTATTCTTATGGGACTCCTTTCTGTATGGCAAACTTTTATGTTTTTTGATGTATAATATTATGAAAACAATGAGAAAATGGACAAGGGAAAGATATTGATTGATGTCTGTCAAGTGAATCAACATAATAGCAATTTATCTGATGTGCACAGATGCATTTGGATTACCACTAAATTAGAGAAAAGGGCAAATCAGCTTCTCTGTTCACACTCAGTAATGTGAAAGCAAGACATGTCAGAATTATTCTAATCTTTCAAAACGTATAATAGATCATAAAATAAGTGTAAGTACAACTTTCAATAACATGATTAATTGAGGAGATACATATCTCTGCCATTCCAACAAAAAATAGCAATGATGAAAAAATAGAAAAATTGTTTTAGATGTATGTCCTTTACTAAAGTAAGACATGGAAGTCCCCATTTGTTAGGTATGAGAAGTAAACTCAAATGCAAAGCAATAAGCTGAATTACATGCCTCAGTGGTTCCGGAGAGTTAGAGAAATATTTAATAAAATAATCAGGTAGATAGTGGAGAAGAATACATTGATAATGTTTTACAGTAGCAGTCATGATCTCTGTCCCAGTGATCTGGGATCCTGAATTTAGTACTTGCATGAAACCTGTAACTTGCAGATAATTCCTGAACCTTGAACCAAAATAACAACAACAACAAAACACCAAACTGTAAACACTGTGGTCACCAATGTGGCAAACACAAAAGCCATTCCTCTTCCTACAGACTTAGAAATGAGAGTAAATACAATTGATAATAATAATTTCCTAGAAAATTAATGTAAAACATTTGACTTGTAAGAAATTCAATTCGTATATCTATATGCATTCCAAATTACCAAAACTGCATAGCACATAATCCTAAACAAGAAATTAAAATAAAAATTATTCCAGGATCCTTGGAACTTCCAGTGCTATAGCAGAAACAAATATAAAATGGCTATGTTGAAACACTTTCACAGTGCAGGAGACAGGACTTCAATTTTAAAAACTGAAATTCAAAAAATGATGAGCTCAAAACTAAAAATTACAGCCTATACAAAGAAATGATTGACTATGAGTGGAATTATCAATTACAGACATAGAAAGAGAGGGAGGAATTAAAAGAAATTAGCTCCTCAATTAAATGAGTTACTTGAACAATATAAAATTAATGTGTTCATATTCATAAGAGACAAAAGAATGGAAATTATAATGAGAAAAAAGGTCAGCATATCACACGTACATATTGAAAAATGACTTGTGAAAATATTAATTATTACAGTAAAATTCAATAGATCAAGTTTTAAAAAAATCACATAAAACACAGATGAACTGAATAGAGCTAAAAGAGAAAATGTGTTCAGAAGAGAAAAAGGATAAAAAATATGAATGAATGCTTAAGAGGCATAAAGAAATAGGAGAGAATGAGAATGTTCACTCTATCAATTATTGGTGTATAAGAAGAAAAAAATAGGCAGGACAATATTCAAAGAATGATACCTGTGATTTTTTTCAGAATTAAAAATAGAAATGACTTCCCATTTTAAAGACACAAAATCTCATGCAGAAATAAATGAAAACAAATCTGTAACTATTATGGTAATATATATCAAAAACATCCAGAAAATAAGGAGTAATTAAAAAGATAAAAAATAAAATTAAAATTATAATAATAGCAATCAAACTGATGGAATCTTTCGTTGCTAACCATAGGGCCTAAAACTCGGTGAAATAAATACCTTCAGAATGCTACAGTTTGGGAGTGAGAGTTGACATGGTTGCAGGAAAAGCTGGAGGAAAGAAAGAGCAGCCCGGTATTCTCTACCTGCAATAGCACCATGAAAGATGGAGAAAAGAATAAATATGTTAATGTGAAATAAATAAAAGACTGAGGAAGCTTGCTGTATTAGAGTTTTCCAGAGAAATGAAACCAATAGGAAGTAGAAAGACATAGATAGATCGATAGATGATAGAGATATGAGATAGATAATAGATCAATCTGTTGAGAGGGACAGAGAGACAGACGCATACAGAGAAAGAGAGGAGGTGGTGGTTTTAGGGACTGGTTTATGCAATGGAATTGTGTGAGCAATTGTGCAAGTTCAGCGTTGGCAGGGCAGGCTGGCAGGCTTGAGATGCAGGGAAGAATCTATGTTGCAGCCCCTGTCCAAAGGCAGCCTGGAAGCAGATTTCTCTCTTCCTTAGTGAATCTTAATCTTTTTTCTGAGGGCTTTCAACTGATTGGATGAAGCCTACCCATAATATGGAGGATGATATGCTTTACTCAAAATCTCAAATGTTAATCAAATCCAAAAATATCCTCACATTAACATCTAGACCTATGTTGAAAGTAATCAAGACAACACTATAAAGAGGTCCTATGCCTCTCTTTGCCTTAAAAAATATATACTCTTAACTGCACACAAAAATATTACAGTTGTGTGAATATGTATTAGAATGATTCATGTTTAATAACAGAACAACTACCTATTATTCTGAAACAGAGGGAAGTTAGTGGGGAATCTAATATGCATAGTCAGAAGTATGTAATAATTTGGCCAAATATTTTTTTTTTCTATTTGTATTTCTTGCCATTTTTCTCAATGTGACTTTCTTCAAACACTGTGGACCCTGGCCCTTTACACTTGGTATGAGAATTATGTTTTCTCTGACTTATCTGTAACTTTAATTTTTATTTAAAAACTTTCCTAAGGGTTTTTTTGTATCATTCTGTTACTTACTGCATGGTGGAAATTCAAGAGAATGAGGGCATCATTTGATCTAAAATCAAATGCACATCAGAGAGAATTAAATAGAAAAATTAAATAAAGGATTTTGAGAAACATATATGAAGAGAATGTTAAAGTTCTAAATTTTTCATATAGTTTTCTCAACCTAATTTCTGCAAAGCATGAGAAAAAAAGAAAGAAGAAAATGAAGAGTAAAGATACATCATTCATTAGTTTTTTACTTTGACTATGTTTAAAAATAATTTAAGAAAATTAATTCATAATCCATTTATTTACAAATTAATATTCATTTTCATGTATAATAAACAAACTTACTTTTCAAAATTTAATGATTTACCTTTGAGGATAAGCCTTAATATATTTTGGAATACTAATAAGATGCTTTAAAATTAGGAATGCAATACTTATTACACATTTGGGTCTATTTGTTATTGGAGCACCATAATTGTAAAACACTTTTCATAAGCCTGTTGGTTTTTATTCATTAAGAAAATAAACATTTCTTGACTTTTGTTTTTCTTATAAGAAAATGAAATCTTTGACTACTGAGTATTACATTAACAGCATTATCTTTGCCACGTAAATGCAAATTTCCTAATAAGCATATATTTACAAGAAATAAAAAAGAACTTGCATTTTTTGGTATTGGAGATGGTGGTTAAGTGTCATAATATTTGCATAACATTTTAATAATTAACAAATCAGAAGATTAATATAAAAGTAAGTGCTGTGGTATATTTTACAGAACCACATATGTATTACTTTGGCTTATAGTTTATACTAAGAAAGACAACACTCACCTGAAGTAATGTACTGGCTAGTTACTCTTAGTAGGTCTTAGAATATTCAATTTTTCATAGGAAATCATTTACTAAAATGGCAAATTATAGATATCATTAATTCTTAACCTTTAAGGCAGATTTGTGGGTTTGAATTTTAAGGAAAGATAAGGTATAAAATTCTGGTATTCATGAAGAAATTTTTCTTTCTCTAGAATTACTTACATGTCTCTCTGCTATGGAATAAAATGGTCCTAAGCATGGCAAAGTATTAATATTTATTATAGCCATATATTTTTAAAATCAAAAAACCTAGAGTTTTTATTATAGCTGTTCTGGGGGACCCATTGGGTTTTCATTATGAATTACAACATTTTCTCTTATAAAATAGCATATTCCTTTTCCTTTTTTCTGTAAGTCAGTATATAACTCCAAGATCATATATAAAACTCAAAGATCCCAAAGCAAAGGATGTCTCTAGAATCAACCAGAAAATTACCTCTTGCTCAAAAGTGGCCGCAAGTAAGCAATTGATACACATGGAATGTTTCCAAAATCATTGTTTATTATGCTCACTTAAATATAACTCAGATCACTCTGGATGCAGAAGGTACCCTCACAATAATAATAAGAATGGCAAGATATACTAAAATCCCTAGATCATATGTGAAATCCTTTATTGAATATATATACTCAAAGATTTTTCTTAAATAAATATTGTTTTGTAAGTTATTTAAAAAATCACCTTTGGATTCCTGGTTCCCTTCTGACATGTAAATTGCAGAAAGTCATCATTTTCACCATGAGAAGGAAAAAAAAAAAAGCCAAACAAACTGAAAAATAACTTTTCTTAAATCCATCATAGAATGGAGGTTACTGAACAAAATGAATTCAGGAAATACAGATCAGCTCACCTGAAGCAGAAGCTGCCAAAGCCTTTGAACATTAACTTTCACAAACTGCCAGAAGCTCGGTGTGGATGAGCCTAAGAGCTGAAAACTCCTGGCTGCCCAGCTGAAGGAAGGACCACATACTTTGGCGGATTTTACCTCTAGAGATCCCAACAAGGTCTCTTAATGAAGATCATTAAAAAAGCCCCTTTTGTTTGGCCAAGGGAGGGAGAAAGTAAACATTTTGAAATATATCAAATTGAAAAATAACCATTGTTTTATTTTTAATTTTTTTTTAAATTTCAGCGTATTACGAGGGTACAAATGTTTAGGTTACATATATTGCCTTTGACCCGCCTGAGTCAGAGCTTCAAGTGTGTCTGTCCCCCAGACACTGCACCCAAGGGTGTGAATATGCCCCTCTCCTCCCCCCTCCCACCTGCCCGACACCCAATGAATGTTAGCACTATGTGTCCACGTAAGTGTTGATCAGTTAATACAAATTTGATGGTGAGTACATGCGCTGCTTGTTCTTCCATTCTTGGGATACTTCACTTAGTAGAATGGATAATACAAGAGGTGCTATATCACCATTGTTTTTTGTGGCTGAGTAGAA
>CAUYPO010002301.1:0-32747 GCA_963574435.1 Cheirogaleus major | reverse complement strand
GTAAATGCTGTCAGGTGGATCAGGAATAACAATAGAATAATCACCAAATGTAAGAATGATACTCAAAATTGTTCATGTCATTTTATCATGGAAAAAACAATGAAATATGCTTTTACCTTAAATTTAAAATCTAAACTGCACAGGCAACAACAGCAAAAATCAACAAATGGGATTATATCAAACCTAAAAGCTTTTGCACAGCAAAGGAAACAATCAATAGAGTGAAGAGTACAACATATGGAATGGGAGAAAATATTTGCTAACCATTTATCTGATAAAGAGTTATTATCCAAAATATATAAGGAACACAAACAACTCAATAGTAAGAAAACAAATAACTTAATTTAAAAATGGGCAAAGGATCTGAATAGACATTTCTCAAAAGAAGACATACAAATGGCCAGTGGGTACATGAAAAAATACTCAAAATCACTAACCACCAGAGAAATACAAATCAAAACCATAATGAGATATCACTTCTTACCTGTTAGAATGGCTATTAGCAAAAAGAGGAAAGATAACAAGTGTTGGAGAGGACGAGGAGCAAAGGGAACTCTTGCACATTGTCGGTGGGAATGAAAATTAGTATAGCCATCAAGGAAAACAGTATGGAGGTTCCTCAAAACTTAAAAACAGAGCTACCATATGATCTAGCAATTCCACCACTGGGTATATGTCCAAAGGAAATTAATTAATATGTCAAAGAGACATCTGCAGTCCCATGTTTATCGCAGCACTATTCACAATAACCAAGATATGGAATCAACGTGTGTGTCCATCAGTGAATATATGGATAAAGAAAACGTGGTCTACATATACAAAGGAATATTATTGAGCTTTAAAAAGAGAAGTAAATCCTGCCATTTGCAACAGCATTAATGAACCCAGAGGACATTATGTTAATCAAAATAAGCTAGACACAGAAAGACAAATACTGCATGATCACACTTATATGTGGAATCTAAAAATGTTGAATTTATAAAAGTTGAGAGTAGAATAGTGGTTACCAGAGGCTAGTGGTTACGAGAGGGTGAGGATTTTTTGGTCAAGGGATATAAAATTTCAGTTACATAGGAGGAATAAGTTCCAAAGATCTATTGTACAATACGGTGCCTATAGTTAATAACAATGTGCAGTATGATATTCTTGAAAATTGCTAAAAGAATAGATTTTAAATATTCTTACTACAAAAAAGTATGTGATATAATATATATGTAAATTACCCTGATTTAGAAATTCCACAAGGTATCCATATTTCAAAACATCTTGTTATACACCATAAATATGTATAATTTGTATTTGTCAGTTAAAAATAAAATAAAATAAAAACTCTAGGGAAATAAGGGTGAATTGAAGAGACCACACATAAACTTACCTATGGGAGAGAGCAGTGTGCTAAAAAAGTCACCTGTAAATAGAGGCTCCATATGAAGTCATAAATTGGATTAATGCTTTCCCTGGTGGCCCTGCTCTCTCTGAGATCCCAGGGTCACTACGAGTGCCTAACAACGATCTAGGGTGATGACTGAAATCCGAAGCAGAACTTGGACGAAGGATGGTTGCTTTGTGAAGGGCTGTGGGTTACAAGGATGTGACGAAATAAATGTTTCGCAATATATTTAACGTGTTATGTTCTAAACTGGTAGCAGAATGAGCTATCATGTAAATGGCTTTGGTATTTTGGGACAAAGTAGGAAAAATACACCCTAGTGTAGGGCAAGTCATTCATAATAATAGCAAAGGCCAGTGATTGTTCATGCTTTTTCTGCCCAGGTACTGCCCTGTGATCTTTCCAGGCTTTGGCCCATGAAACGGACCATAATATTATGGAAGCCCTGACGGCCAGACAGCCCCTCTCAGCCTGCTGGCTGTGGACGAGAAGCTGAGCAGGAAGTTGGAAAGCCTAGAAACAGACTTCTAATGCCAACACCAGTAGGGTGTCTGTAACTTTGAATGTATCAGGCAACCTGTCCTTTAGCTCCACTTTTCTTTGTAACTAAAACTTTATAATGACAAGCTTCTCGATGGGGCATGCCAGGGGAGAAGAGAAAAGAGCAAGATTTACCCTGGAACTGAACTTTATTCCCTGCACAAGTGTCAGGACACCCTAAAACGCATAAACCCTACAGGTATCTTCCAACTAAGGCCTGCAGGCCACAGGCGGCCCGCCAAGGACATTTATCTGGCCTGCCCGGTGTTTTTGCCGCCGCTGCCTGTCCTGCTTAGCAGCCGACTTGTCCCGGGCCCACAGTGCGCACTCTCCAACGGTCTGAGGGACAGTGAACCGGCCCCTTGTTTAAAAAGTTTGAGGACCCCTGCCCTAGAGGATCAAGAGGATGTCATTTAGGGGAAAAGAGGGCTGGTGGTTACTCATCAGGAAAGCAAATCTGAAGTATGGCCAAAAAGTTCATTGTAGCTGTGAATTCTGTTGCGGGGGTGGGGTAGAAAATTTGCACCAGGAAGAGCTAGAACCACAATAAGTGACCACTATATCTTCTACAATTTTCAGCTAAATGCCTTGGTCACATCAGAAGTTCTCCTTAAAAACCTCTTAACATTGGAAATTCATGTTTTTTAAAAGTTATTGTTATCCAGCTTTCACCATGAGGGTAATTTTATTTTCTCTTTTTTTCAGAGATGGGATCTTGCACTGTCACCCAGGCTGGAGTGTGGTGGTGCAGTAACACAATCATAGCTTACAGCAGCCTGGAACCCACATGCCCAGCTAAGTTTTTCACTTACTTTAGAGACAGGGTTGCTTAGGGTCTCAAACTCTTGGGCTCCAGTGATCCTCTTGCCTCAGCCTTCTGAGTAGCTGGGACTACAGGCATGAGAGTAATTCTTGATAAGAAGTCTTTGCTTACAGACCATAAGCGCACTTCCTTGCCCTGTCCTAAAATTCACTCAGCGTGGGAGATTTTTGTTTGACTTGCCTTCTGCATATCAGACAGATGATTCCAAATGAATGGACACAAACACTACCTTGAATCATTTCACGAGTCCATCTGTTGGTCAGATAGCACTACCATAAAACTACATACACTATATAAACAATCTCCTACACTCCCCAGCCCTGGAACATTTGAGATGCATGTATATTTCAATAATGAATTATTATACTCTCTTTAGCTTGAAGAGGAGATTCCAATTTGAATTTTATAGCTCAGACTTTTCCCTCAGCATCTCTAAAATGTACCCCCAAAATGGTATTTTGAGCACTTCACAGAAAGGGTGCCAAATATATCAAGGCAGTGGAAAGGAATGTTATTATTTTTTACATCAACTCAACCTAGAGAATATGCCACAAATACCCCTAACTATCTCATGATCATTAAACAAAATTTTAAAACTGATAACAACAATGTGCCCCTATGCTAATTAAGACCTAAATTTTGATGATTTGTGTTTGATTCTGGGCTACATTTTGAAATAATTTCCTCCATTGTACTCACTTTAATTTTAATGGAAAAAATGAGAACTTTGTCTGCATTCGTACATTAATAGACACAACAAATATTTACTGAGTAGCTATGATATGTCCGGTCCTGAGTTGGGCATTACAGAACAGTAAAAGAATGCTTTTCAATTGCTCTACTCCCGCTGATACAATTTAGAAATAGTCACTTGTTTAATCATCTCATCTATTTATTTCCCTGGAAGATGGTTCTACACAGTAACTTTTAATACAATGTGTGTCAAGATAAAAAGCAGCATGCAATTATCCAATTTTCATCTACTTAAATTTTAATGACCATACTTACTTGCCCAATCAATTTTGCAACTTTTAGCCTATAGGCACTTAAGTAGCAGTTTGAGACCTGAGATTCTCCCAGATTTAGTTTCACATGGCCAATGCCTGTTGGACTACTAATTATTTTGTAGTAGGTAATTTTTGCTCAAAACAACCTTCCATTTAGACTGCCAATATTCAAAATAATTAACAAGCATGTGATCCATGATTTTATATTTAGAGAGTGACACCTATGTACAATTCTTGAATGTTTTATTCCATGTTTCCCCTCAAGAACCTGGCAAAATGAAGGGTTGGATAATTTCTACCACACATTTGGCTCAACTAGCAGGTTAACTAAGCAATAATTTCAGGCCTGAATATTCAAGCACCTAGATTTTGCTGCACTGACAAATTGTTCAAAAGTCTTTCTGGCTTCACACACACACACAAAATGTATTTTTCACTCACGCTACATATTCAATACAAAGACCACAAGGAGGCTTGGCTCATTCTACACATCTGAGGACCCAGCCTAACGGGGGCTTTATGTGGACATATTCCTCCACCATGAAAATGGGAATGTAGTAAATTGCATTCTAGCTTTTAAAACTTTTCTCGCAATGTAACATAATTACTGGCCAAAGCATGGCCATATCTAGCTTCAAGGAGTTAGGAAAATGCAATTCTACCACTTGCCCTAACTGGAATACTAGATATATCTGATGATCTTCAAAGGTGCACCCATAGGATGATGAGTGGACTTTTCAATTTTGAGCTGGAATGTATTTTAAGACCCCAAACTGACAAGAGAAAAATAATACATCGGATAGGGCCAGGCACTGTCCTCTGTTTATTAAGAGATGGCAGAACCAGTCCTACTACAGCTCCAGTGAAATTCCCCTCCTTCCCAATCTGTATAAAAGGACTGCAGAGCAGAGAAGGACAGAAGGGCTGTCGGAGAGTGATGGGCCTCATAGCCCTGCAGTGGTAGGAATGAAGAGGTATCCTCCTCTCTTCTCCAAAGTCAAATAAATGGGTCTCTAAGAGAACCAGTGGTTTAGTTAGAAGTGCCTACAAGAAGAGGACATCAGTGCTTCACTTCCCAGCTGAAAGCTTGCTGAGCTGCTGAAAATGTAAATTATAAAAGGGGCCACCACTGGGGAGAAGCCAATGAGGAGAGCTGCAAGGAGCCTTGATGTGTATATTCTGGTTGTAAAGGGCCTATGTCAGAAATGTCAGGACCAGTGTCAACAACGGGTCTAGTGGTTCCTGAGGTGGGAAGAAGAAATGTAATAAGAGTTTTTGGCAGTAGAGTAAGCATGCAATACACTCTTCCCTAGTTCCCTGGGCCCCCAGAGGCACAAAAAAGAGGAATTTAGTAGTGGACATGACTCCATAGAAGGAACATAAGGATAAAAGAAGGGAACACTCTACCCCATGAGAGGGTTGAAAGCATGGAGCATTAGAGAGCCCAAGGGACTGCCTCGCTTTGAATGAGTCTTCAGAGAGGTCCACCCTAAGCAAAACCCCCATACCTTCTACACAGAGGCCAGTGCATTGCAAGAGACCACCAACATCAGACGAAGTAAAATTAAGCAGAAGGCCATTTCCCCAGCACCAATGCACAACCATGTATGAAAGAATACCTCTAACACTTTTATTTCCACCCCTAACCCTCTCCCAACCTCGAAGGGCTGGGTCCACCTAGAGAAATGAAACAGGAGGAAAGGTAAGGCAAAATTGGACCCATCCCATGGGACTGAAGTGTTGGGGAGTGAAAGAGCACAGTTTCTCTAAACTGTATTTACACTTTCTTTTTTCAAGATTCTTAATAAAACATGATAACTATGACAGTGTCAAATGTTGCAGCAAAACGCTCAGACACAGCCACTTAGCACTGACATCCACTAATAGACAAGACTTTCTATCTAGTTCTAAACCACTTCCTTGGCAGGTCTTTCAACACCAGCCACGGCACAAAGAAGCGTGCAAATGTATTCTGCTATTGTGGACTACATATGGTTTAATTTTGTTTTAATCGAATTAATTGCTATCACATTACATGAGCTCAGAATTATAGTGACAGTCTTAAATCGATTGTAAATACAGACTTTTATTAATCTTTAAAAGGGCAAGTTCAACAGCATTGCATAGAGTAAAGAGGTGAAGCAGAAAAATAATTGCAGTGTTCCTGTTTATTAAAAAAAATACTTTCCCAGATTTCACATTTCTAGTAAATAAAAGGAAATTTTAGCACCTATGTATACTGTAATATGTATCAGGCATTTCCAGGTTTTTCTCTATTTTTCCATAAAACTTGGAAAAGGTATTGGATCTTGGCTCACAAATGCAGACCTTGAATATTTTAATTGGGAGTCACACAATCATACATATGCTATATTAGATTATTTTTCTATGAAAATTCAGTAGCTGAGCCAATACCAAAACTCTTCAAATATTTCAGCAAATGTCCAGGTGTATCATCCCATTTGGTGCCCTTTGCAATTTGTTTTTTACAGTGAAGATTTCTTGCTATGTCAGAATCAAAAATAGGTCCAGATGTGAATATCTGGCCAGGCGAAAAGCTCTAAAAATGTTTTACAGTAACATTGAACATCTCTCAATGGAGCCAATTCTGTTGTCATCATTTGTTTTGGCCTCTCCTACATACGTTATCCTTGCTAGCTCTGCCTTCTTATATTTAGTAGGGCAAAAAATATTTTAAAAAATATATTGTGCAGGACAAAGTCTCTAGAACACAAAGAGGGAAAAAAATGGAATGAAAAGGAAAGGGTTCAATGGAATTACATTTATTTTTAGGCCTGTGCCCTGAGTTCCCTAGAATAGCACTTTGAATAGAAATACAAAACAAGCCGCGAATGTGAACCACATACATAATTTTCAATTTTCCAGTAGCCAAATTCAAAATAAGTAAAAAGAAACAAGTGAAGTTAATTTTAACAACATATTTTATTTAACCTATTATTTTCAAATTATTATCATTTAACATGTAATGATATAAAATTGTTAATGAGATATTTTAAATTCTAATTCTCACACTAAGTCTTCAAAATTTAGTGTGCATTTTATATGTATAGCATATAATATTTCAAGTGCTCCACAGTCACAAGATACTAGCAGCTACCAATGGCCAACACAGGTCCAAAGAATGTAAAAATCTATACAAAAGATCTGTTATTGTGTACAGAAGTAGCCTCTATATCTGTGTTGGCATTATGTTGTTAGCATTATGCTAATGCTAATGATGACTATAATGACCATAGCATTAGAATACCTTTAATTCTTGCTGTGATTGAAGCTCTTTAACAGATTGTCTTGTCTTCGATCCTGATTGTGATTGAAGCTCTGTAACAGTGTTTATAAGGTACATTACCTACTGTTTACAGATGAGGAAACTGAGCCAGCAAAAGCTCTCTAGCATGGATTAAATCCAGATCTAGGCCACAGTTGTGCTCTTTCCAACACATCCCATTGATACTCATCCAAGGACGTGGTCCTGAATAAGACCAGTAGGTGGCTAGGTGTGGCCATCCGGGCACTTAGACACATGGTTAGGTTTTGAATAAACCTAGTGTAGGCTTTGCATTCCAGTTGTCCTAGGATTTCTTACAGTGATTGCAAATAAATGATTGTATGACTTCTATCAAGAATTTAGTCAGCTCTGATGTAATTACTGCAAGTTTGTATCAAGTCAAGAATGTCCATTTTCCCAAACTCCCAGGAATCACTGGGATGCTAACCCCTTGGGGTACAGTTAGAGTATTCAGTAATTTAACATATCCGATGTCACACAGATAATACCTGCAAGAGCTGGATTTACCCCGTGCCTGTCTGATTTTGCATTATACCACACAGACTCCTCCACACCTCAGATAATCATATCTGATGCTTATTTATTTTCACTGAAAAAACAAAAATTACAATGAAGGATAAGTGGTCCTTTCATCTATGCCATGTCTTTGCACAGTGAGCTAGGGCAGAGCTCCTTAGTCCCCCAAACGAATTGAGGGCAGTCTCCTTGGAGATTTCAGGCTGAGCATAAACCAAGGCCTGTTGGATACTGACATGTCCAGACACATCTGTGGGCTGGCAGTGGGACTTGTTGGCACAAAAGCTGGAAAAGCCTGTGGGGACAAGTGTCTTCTAGGTTGTGGTAGGAAGGACAGGTCATCTGAACAGAGCGTAGTGCTTAAAACTCACATTTTTCTCCTGCTCTATCTTCAGTGACTCTTGGCTGACACTTGGGGTAGGGGCTGCAGAGTCAGAACCATAGCGGTCCCCTCCCTGCATCTCTGTGGGCACTAACAGTGCCACAGCTTTGGCAGGAGAACGTTTTGCACAGCCAGCCCAGGCGCCGCATCCCCCAAAGTAGACACTGTGGGAGGGCAGGGGCCACGCTGGGGCTGTCTGTGGTCCTCAGCAGCAGCGGACAACCCTCTGTGGCACCGAGCTGTAGAGACGCCGCATCTGACGTCTGGAGCTTCCAGAGGCTTTGTTGCAGCAAGTCAGAGCAGGAAAGGACAAAAGGGCCAGGCTCTGAGGGGTAGCCAGGGAGGGAGGCAGGAGCCCCTCAGACCTCCTTTCAGTGACAGAGATAATCTACTCTGCTACCCTTTTTCTGAATATATTCGAACTGGGGTCACCAGATTTAGCAAATAAAAATACCAGACTCCCAGCTAAATCTGAATTTCAGGCAAACAATATGCCCCATGCAACATACTACTAAACATACTACTAAACAGCTATGTGTTGTTTACCTGAAATTCAAATTTAGCCAGGTGCCCTGCATTTTATGTGGAATCTATAATCTGGCCCTATGCTAGTCCATACGCAAAATGTGACTTTCAGTGCTTTCACTGCGAGACTTGGATGGCAAGACGGCACAGCAGCTAAAGGATGGGAGTCAGAACACCTGCGTACGAAATTACCTGTGACACCTACCAAATATTTTGGCCCAGACAGATGGAATTGATTCTCTCAGCCTTACTGTTCGCATCTGTAAAATGGAGATCATATCCTTTCCTTCAGCTTTTATTCGAATCCTAATGAAATGGTAAGTGGAGAATATAATTATTCCAGAAAATGTTCTTGTTAAAATATCAAAAACAATCAATATTGATTATTGTGCACATACTCTGTGTGTATAATGCCCAATTTAATTGCTTTGGGACCATCCTAATTGCCTTTCAATCTCAGTATTATCTTTTTGAAAAAATTAATGAAATTATGAACATTTAAAAAAATAATTTTAGGTCTTAAAAGGTCTTATACTGAATCCCTTAAAATTTTTAGAAAAAGAAATCAAGTGATCCAGGAATAAAGAGAATGGCATTCTGTCTATTTTAATAATAAGATTAAAATATTTTACTTAAATTTAAAGCAAATTATTGTGATATTTACAAAAGAATCATGTATCAAAAATAGTAAACTATGGAAAATACTTTTTATTTTAGAATTTATAAGGTACACCGACTACTCGCTAAATTCTGGGCTCATCTATGGTATTTGTTCAGTGTTCAGACAAATTCAGTCACTGATATAATCTGATAAATTAGACCAAAACATAAGTCACCCCTGGTGTCTGAGAACACACACACAGAGAAACAGGAACAACACTTTACACATACAAGTTACTTTTTTTATTTTTAAGCCATAGAGAATCTCAGAATTCTGAGAGGGAAAAGATGTGCCACTATTTGACAGGAACACTTGGCAATGGTTCTGACAGTTTGAGGAGAAGCCAATCTCAGTGGTGAAACCCTTTCATGGGCCCTTGGCTGGGACGTTGAAATAAGAATGTAGCGTTCAGGGAAAGCAGGGTTGGCGAGAACACGAGGCAGGCTTCACTTTGTTTACTTCTGCCTTCACTGTAAACTGTGCTCATGGTGGAATTTACATGGTGCCAGGTTTGCGTCGCCTCACAGAGCACAGACCCGGGGCAAGTTGAAGGGGATTGAAGAAATGCGAGTCGACGTGGTTCTCTCTTCTAATTTCAGCTTTAAGAAAATTTCTAACTCATCCAGTGGCTTTAGCTTTGCCATTAGGGAGGACCCACTATATATAATAAGCACTTGGCCTTGCCCGTGTGCAAAGTGGCAATAATAACTGTGTCAGTTTCACGGGATGTCCTGGTGATGAAGTACAAGAACGCTTGCAAAGCGCTTGTCGGGGTGGCTGGCGCAGAGTAAACATTCAATAACTGTTAGGCCTAAAACTGAATGGTAGATTTAGAGCATTATAATTATTGAACAGTTAGTTACTACAGATCCAGGACTCAAACTGGGCAACCTGGCTCCAGAGCCAGCCCTCTTAATCACTATCTTGCACTGTCGCCATTAATTATCCATTAATTTTCATAGAACATTTGAAAATGCATCATTGCGGTTATTCTTAATATTGATAAAATGAGGCACAGAGAATTTTAATGGCTTGGCCAAGATTGTCAGGAAAGGAAAACTTCATCCCACAGTGATCATTCTCCACAGTTGTTCAGTAAATAAAACTTAATAAATGCATATAGCACACTAAGTATTAGAGAAAGTATTGTAGGAAAAAACAAATAAAAGGACTAGAAGACTTGGTCCCCACGTTGAGAGGGCTTACTTTCTGGTCAAGAAGATGAACCCAATACCGATGACTCAAAAAGGATTCAGTGAGTAGAAACGCATGCCATGTGAATGCACGGATATAAAATATGCATACAAAGGACTGAAAGGAGAAAATTGAGAGGGAGCAGTCCCAGAAGCTTCCAGGAAAAGGGAAATTTAGAGCCAAGTTTAGAAAGAAAAGAAGGGTATGGGTTGGCAGAGTATTCTCACTCCAGCCACCTTGCCAATCAACAAATCCTCCCAGGCCAAGGGCGGTCCCCAGAGCGAGCCGTGATGGCGCGTGTGTGCGCGGCTCCAGTCTGGAGCCCTCTCCGGAGGGAAGCGGGACACCCGGCAGTCTACGCTCAGAAAATGGCCAAAAAATTCCCCAGTGTGGTAGAAGGTGACCTATTCCAAGTGAAGAAAGAAAGAAACTTTATAAAGACAGAGTCTTGTAAAAAAATTCCAGCCTCCTCCCCTTTTTTTTTCTTTGCCACTGTGCATGATTTTCTTGCCTGTCTTCCTATGCACACCGGCTTTTCACACTTCAATATCTGGCTTTACATGCACTTCATTGTTTGCACTCCTTTTTGGTCCTCCCCACTTTCTATGCTCTTATTCCCACCCCGTCCCCTTCCCACACCACCCCAAAAGACAAACGAAAATAAAACAAACAAACAAATATGTAGAACTTCTTACTTGGAATGATCCAAGAGTCTCTATACTATTAAGACACTGAGTAATGATTGGCTGCCTTCCAGGTGGCTCTGCAGTCTGTTAAATAGCTCAATTAGTGAGCAGTGCGCGCCTCTCTCTCTCTCTCTCTCTCTCTCTCTCTCTCTCTCTCTTGTGCTTTCTGTCTCTCGCTCTCTCTCTCTCTCATTGAATTTTGCCAAGTGCATGCTGCATTGTTGGAAGGAGCAGTGCCAAATTAGCCCAGCAACATCCCTTTATAACCCTGACGTCTGGGACACCTGAGAGCAGCAGAGAAATCACCTTCCCCAGGCCCTGTCGGGACCACGAAGCAGCAGAGAGCATTGTGGCAGGATGGCTTTTCTTGCTGAAGGGTGGTTAATTAGCAATGTAGGTGAAGACCCCTGAGAGGCACCTGGGCATCCTGCCCACCCAAATAGAAGCCTGCGTCGAGATGGCAGCAGAGCCGGAGAAGCCCATGACCAGAGAGGGGGACAGAGCAAAGGAGAGCCAGGGAAAGAGTACAGGCCATAAAGCAAGAGCTCTCTGATCTATTTAGGTCTAATGATTCTAAATAAGCGTTGAATCCTTTTCTTTTTTTTTTGGTAAATACAATTCTTTAAAACATGTAAGCCAAAAATATCAGTGTGATGTAAATCAGCCGTGTGTCTTTAGAACCATTTTTTCCAGGGTTCTGCCACTGAGCTCTGGGCCCCTGTTCTGAAAGGTTCAGGCACACACCCTCCTCCCACCAAATGTACACCTAGAGTGAGCCCTCAACTCCACGTTATATTTATGTCTATTTGTGCCTTGACCAGACATAAACAGTGTCAGAAGAGAACAAATGAGAAAGCTGCATTCTATATGAAGGACGCAAGCCCTACATAAGTCACAATTCCTGAGTTGAAACTTGTTGCAGTGCTCTGAACATTCATACAGAAAGCAGGACATTCATGTCATAAGGTAAACACATTTAGTCTGTTGTCTGTTTCAGTAACACATCTATTGGTACCAGCTACGTGATACTGATGTATTCATTACATCTTGGCATTTACAATATACAGTATTTCTCTGTTTGACTCATTACAGCTTTCATACCAATTAGGTGAAAGAAAATATTGTTTGCAAAAATACTTTTAGGGGGATTACATTTATCCTAGAATATTATGTATCACAATTTTAGAAACATTAAGTCCCAACATTTACATATAATTATTATGGTTATACCCTAGAGAAGATATTTAAATGTCTTTACCCTATCTGTTGGGTATATGTTTCCCTTGGAAGGAGAACCCTGTCAAACAATTAGAATGCCGAAATAAGCGAAAATATTCTTGGTTGCTAAATTGAAGAAAAAGTTGCCCCAAGATAAAAATTCTTAATGTAAAATTGTACTTTGATTTGGGTGGTTTATTTTGTTATGACATTAGGGGATATTTTTTTTAATTTTAAGCATAAAATCATACAACTCAATTATCAAGATATTTGCACTGAGAAAATCAAATCCTGAAATTAGACCAGTAGATTTTTATGTGAACTTGAATCTGCTTCTTTGTAATTTCTATGGGTACTTGGAAGTATTTCGCCATGAATGCTAATGTGCTTTGTGTTTTAAGTAGTGATTCTGCACATTTTGAAAACAGACAAATTTGAGCTGGAGACACAGGCAAAGCACTTTGTTGGATGCTTCTAAAGGAAATCGTAAAGGTCCCCCAGAATGAGATCTCCAAATATGTCCTTTGCCAGGCCAAAAGACAACGTACCTATGAGTGTCTGCCTGTCTTTTGGCTGGATATATACCTTAATAAAGAAAAAAAGAAGTGAATTTTAATTTTAATAGCAAGCCTTCACTATCATTGCACACACCTATTTTTTTTAAAGGATAGATCAAAGGTGATAACGGATACCTGTCTAAGTCACTAGTAAAATACTGAATTAGGATAATCCGTCATCCATTTCCATTTTTTTCCCGAGGAAAAAAAAAAAAAAACAAGGAAGGAAAATGAGAGAAAGAAAGAAAGCATAATCAAAAGCCTAAATGACAAAGAGTTGACAGTCAGATTCTGTGGTAAATGATTCCAGAGTCGCTGGCCTGCAGAGACGCTGAGGAAGTCCCCAGCAGACCTGATTAATTCCAGTCTCTCCAGCTGCCAGGGGAGCAGAGGGTAAGCAGTTTCGCAGAGAGGAGCCTATTACCACTACGAGGCTGAAATAGATCTAATCAACTCACAGCCGCTCAAAAGAAAACTTTACAGGTTTAGCTCACTAAGGCAGTGCTTTAAAATGATGACTACAAAGGACCATGGGAGTCTGAAAGCATTTAGTCTTTATTGCAGCTCAAGGAAATTTTCTGCTGTGGTTAGGCCATGCTAATTTACTGAACATGACAAAGCCTCCCAGACTGTGTGACATCATTTGTTTAAAGGCCCCAGTTCTCATACTGGAGTATTTCGAGTATTACCTTTTTTTTTTTCTTCGAAAACAGTTAATTTGTTGATATTTCATCGGTTTGGGCTAATTACATGCACCATTATAAATGTCTGGACTAACCTACTTTAACATTTAATTTAAACAACAATGCTCTGTAATTTGTCATGGTGCTCACAAAGTGATGAATATTGCAACTTTGTTTTCTAAGCAATCAACATTTTATCGGTGCATCTTAAGAGGAAATTCCTGGCAGGAAGGAGACCCTGAGAAACTGAGTAGCGTTCACATCATCAGCTTCAGAATTAAACTAAGTTACATAGCAATTTGTATCATAATAGTCTAAATGGATTGAAAACTGTATGAGCTAATAAACACTATACCAAACAAAGTTCTGGATTTTTAAAAGAAGTATTTTGTATTCCATGTTGGATCATATAACCACCTCCTTTTAATGGAAAATAAACAGAGGAAAATTATTAAGGCCAGATTGAAACCAAATAACCATTTGTCTTTTTTTTTTTTTTTGAAATCTTTATAAAGATTTGCAGAGGTAAAATCTGCTTTTGTTTAAATAATCAAGATTTGGAAACTCTGCACGAGTTACATGATATGTTGTTTAGAATACTGTGTGTGATAGCAAATATGCACACACACACATGAAATATATTGATTACTAATGAATTCCCTGATCACACCACCAAAAGAAATTAAAGGGGAGTACTCAAATCATTTAATTTAACTTGATTACAGATGATGCTTTGCAAACTGTATCCTTCAGAAATTTCATGTTCATGGAAGATACAGCAGAAATCAAAAGATGAACAACGAGGAAGCAGGGATGAGATGAATGATGGGTGGTTTAGAACTTTAAGAATCCCTTCTGAGCCTCTCTGTTTAGACATTATTTCAAGTACAGTCCTGAGGTTTAAAGATGCATGATGGTGAGAGGGTGCAGTTGAGCAAGGCTGCTGGGCACACCACAGTTTCAGAGAAAGCAAAAGGTAGTTATGTGACAGTCCGAGGAAACAAATCCCAAGAGTCCACTGGAATCTGATTTCTAGGTCTAGAAAAACACCCCCGCTTGCTGATCATCTGCAC
Source organism: Cheirogaleus major (assembly GCA_963574435.1). Classification (NCBI taxonomy): domain Eukaryota; kingdom Metazoa; phylum Chordata; class Mammalia; order Primates; family Cheirogaleidae; genus Cheirogaleus; species Cheirogaleus major. The sequence continues at coordinate 18,185 of CAUYPO010002301.1, read as the reverse complement.
AGAACTCAGGATAACAACATCCGATGATAACTCAAGTACTGTTATCTGAATTACAGCTAAATTGTTCATATGCTCGGAGCTCTTAATGATCCATGTTTCCCCTTAAAATAGAATTTTGAGCTATTGATTCTTAGCTTATTCAGAGAGCAGAGTGGTGCCTGGACTTTCCTTCCTGTTGGGGAGTCCAAGATGCAACATAAAAATCCATATTTGAATATGGATTTAGAAATATCTGACTTTCATCAGAGCATCACCTTTGGTTCTATTATGACCTTGAACTACATCACTGGAGTTCAAGTTGGATTTGTGTTTTAGATCAAAGGAACATTTCTTTTCCTGAGGTTTTTCAATTTTGTCTCATTCAGGTAATATTAAACTACTTAAAATGTTGACACCAAGAATCCAGCAGTATCCCTAGACTAGACATAAATACCTGTGGAACTATAGAGCCAAACAGGTCCATCTTCAGTACAGCTATGAGTCCCTCATAGTCACAGGACACCGAGGGTTGGATTTATGCCTGTCTCTTACAGTGACAGTTGGTTCCTAGTGGGCTCAAATGTGCAAGCAATTAGACAGCTGTACATATAATTGGTTTGACATACCCCTTTTGTTCTTCCAGAGAGAAAAACTACCTTTAAAAATTCCAAGGATGAATTTTTGACAATAAAGGTAGCTTTTAAAAATATGTTTTATAATTCTGCAGTATCTAATAGAGATTCAAATAAAATCGTAACACTTTGGGAAAGTATAAGATGTGTATAGCACCTATACTTGGCTTGATCCTTGAACAGAGAACTAGGCTGTTTGGGTCCAGGGCATCAACACTCATATCAAACTCTCCCTGTTACTTTCAGTCTGTTCCAAAGCCTGGCAACAACATAATACATATTACTGTTGGAAAAAAAAAAAATAGTTGAGGGAATGATACGTAAGACCAGGTAAGAAAAAAACAAAAAGGTCAGTATAAATCCATCTTGAAAATAACTCAAAGCAAATGACCTACTACTTCCCAACCAGCAGCATCATTTTCATCTACAAAGCAGGAGCTCTTGAACTCCCTCTTTGTTATTTGGAAAGAAATGAAACAAAATTACTGATAATAAAAATCTTACAGTTGGGTAGTGTTAAGAGTAAGGAAAAAAATTAGAAATATACCCATGAAGTCAGAATATTGAATAAACAGAGATGAGATGAATGAGGATAGGAAAGCCCTAAATGAAACAAACTTTTCATTGAATAACTAGGGGTATATAATTTTAGGAAAGATTGAACTGCTGGCCATCTCATTTATGTTTAGGTTATTGGATGATTTATTATGCTTATTTAGTATATTATTATGGATTTAACTGTGGTGTTTACCAGTGATTTTACCACTTTAACGCCATGATTAGTGTTAAAGTACATGTAGTATCTCTCTAATCAATGCCGTAAATATCCCAGGAAGTCATTGAGGAGCAGCCTTGTCACTACAGCCTCCAAGGCACAAACAGTGGACTGCAAAGGCAATGTGAATGTATGCACAGTGGGGTCCATTGCCAGAGAGTCAAATCTTGGGACAAGAGAAGCTCATCCCCATCAGAAAATACCAACCAACATTCTAAAAACATGTTTTATATCATGCTTTTGAAGAGAAAAAGAATGATTCTGAAATCACCTGGGTTTGTTTTATTATTTATGTCTTCTGGCAAGATCACAGTGATATCAGATATGATTCAGCAATAGAGGCATGGCTGTATTGGTAGATTTTTAGACTAAATTCCAAGGGCTGTACTTTTTTGCCACCTCCATATGGTTTGGCTTTTTAATGGAGTTCAATAGGCTTCATGTTTCTTATTATGATTTCCTTTAAAATCTCTATGTACTATAGTGTTTGTGCTACTGAATATTGCTCTGGTTTTCTTTCTTTAAATGCCACATCCTTGACATGGGGTAGTAAAGATGTGCTAATTAAACTCAATCCATTTCACAACTATTAATTCAGACTGTGATCTCTCATCAGGTTTTATATGTTAAGTAGGATTTAGGGCTGGTCAACAGATGGAAACTCTTCAGAAATGTGGTGAACAACCAACTCGAATGTCCATTTCTGAGTCAGATTAATTTTTTTTTTTGCTTGTTCAGATGCTAAAGGATTATATTTCAGTCCGACTAGACATTTGGCAACAGCAGAGAAAACTACATTTTATGGCTCCCCTGAGTATATATCAGTGGTAGTTATTTTAATTATTTCCAACATTTAGTTTTTCTCCTGAAACGACTACTTTCTGTGATTCTACAGTTGATCAAGTCCATGACCAAGAGCACCACTACGCTAGACTGAGTGAGAACAGCACAAGGTGACTTTATACCCACTAGTCCAGGAAGCTGTCTGCATCCCCACCAAAAACACAAGAAAAATACCACCACCAACAAATACAACAACAAAGCCCTCTGAGGAGGACAGATGGATAAAGAAAGGATAATTTCAGTGAAAAATGCTATATAAAATGATAGGCATTAAAATTATTAATAGACCTATTCTTGTGTTCTCATAAAATAGTGACAGAGTTTACATGCCAATGAATCTCGTAGACACTGAAAGAAAATGCATCCCTTGCCCCAAAAGACAAATCTATGGAAATAGGAAGACCACCGAATGTGAAACCCAGCATCTCCATCACATCTCTGTCTAGTGTAACACAAGGAAATTTACTGGTAGAGTGAGGTTCAGAGCTTAACACAGAACGATGAGGTTTCTTTGTAAAGTCTGCAAGGATATGTCCCTGGTGATCAGAGTGAAGTCTGGGAGTAAGAAGGCTATTGTAACTATTCAAAATCAAAGCTGAAGTCCAAAGATCTTCGGCCAATCGAAGGGTTCCTTTCTGCCCCCTGGTGGATGGACATGCATTTCCGCATGCCAATTACTTCAGTTGTAAAGCAGGGACTTCAGTGGCTTTCTGAAAGTAGGCTTCTGAAAAAGACAAACTATGATGTGGTCAGATTTAATAAATTTTCTTTTTAGTGAATGCTTCATAACATAGTAACCATTTAATATGAGCAATTCTGTGCTTTCTCTGTCCTTCAGTATGTGAAGTGACATTTCTATTGGAGCAAATGGCTGTGTGTATTGTGGTCTTGGGTTATTCTCCACCATGTGTTTCTTTCCATATCAATTTCTTTTCCCTTCTCATCTGTTCATATCCAAACCAGAAGCTAAGAAGAGAAAGGCAACTTCAATCTCCCATTTATTTTCTACCCTGCATTTTTTCTGGCATCTGTTCCTCTAAGTTTCACTGCTTTTTCTTATCTTTTCATCTCTGAAGCCCATGGAGGTGTCTGTTATACTATGCTTTCAACAGGTTGATATCTGTATAAGAACAGCAACGTACAGATTCCATTTATTTTCCAGGTCAAATAAAGTAGAAACAATATCAGAACAAATTAATAAATGCATGATAGGCATACAGAGAGATTTTATTTCAATTTTGCCACCCTTATAGAAGTATTTTTGAGTGTGATATGCTCTGAAATTTTATAAAATTCTTGCCAAAGGTAAAAATAATATGTAGTGATGACATTCCCTTTTCACAAATGCACATATTGTAGAACCTGTGCCTAGCCACAGGATTTCACAATCTTTTGGGATTGGCAATTCACACAGTGCAAAATCCCATTTGCAACATAGCTTTCCCCAATCCCATGGGATTCATTGTGAGAGCATTTTAATATAATAGTTTTCTTATAGTTGAGAACTCTGGAATGATAGCTCCGAGTCAAAGACAGAGGGACATTAAGCAGAGTTGAGATAATGAATTGATCACATAAAAAATATTTTACCTTTTACAGTTTTATCCTGTATGTGCATTTCTTACCTATTTTTCTCTGCATTTTTACAATTTCTTCTATTAGAAGGGCACGGGAACACAGACTTCAGATTGCTACCACATTCATCTATTTCTTTTACAGACAACAACTAGAATCGTGCTCCTTTAAAGAACAATATGTGCACCCCATTTCCCATCCCTTATCCTAGAAAATCCACTTCATTTTCTCCAACCTGTGAGAAAACAATGCTTTATGAATATTGTCTCCTTTTTCTGTAGAAACCTCTTTTTCGTGGTAAGTTTTTCTTCAAGACAGATCAATGTTCTATTTTAATCAAAGTCTTCCCTACCCTGGCCCCAGCTTTTTTTCATTTTTATTTTCAGAAGTATCAAGTTCACAAGCAAATGATTCTTTCAAAAATGGTACGTATATTTCCAGGAACAAATACCAGACGGAGTTCCTTATGTTTGCCTTCTACAGAGAGTTCACACTTCAAAATGTCCAGTGATCTCTGAAAACTGAGAAGACCACGAGTGTCAGCATAATCATCGACTAAATATCAATGACAATACTAACATTGACATGTGGTCCTGAGGAGTAAGAAATGTGAAAAGTGCAAAGATGACACAGAAGCCTTGTTGACCCAGAACTAGACTCCTTCCCAACTGTGAACACTAGGCTGAGAAATCATATATCATTCTTAGAGCAATCATCACTTTTAAAGTCGAACTTCTGATTTAAAGAAGAAAAAGAAATCTCCACTCTGTATACTTAGTGGTTATTCAAGGGTTTTGATGTGAACTCTTTCGAGAGAGCATCCCTTTTGTAATCATCAGGACTTGTGGTTTGCACAAACCTTTTCAAGTCTTGTCATCATCACACATATTTAAGCATTTAGATCTCTACACAGCTGTAAGTCATAAACAAAAACAACAGAACTTTTTCCCTGGAAAAATATTTAGACCTAAAAATTAGAGCATACTTCAAATGAAAGCAATCAAATGCAAATGAAAAAGTTCAGTTCCTATATAAGAAAAGAGGTAAAGCCAACAATGTGCCTTTTGCCTTTGCATTTTCTCTTTTGGGTAAACAGATAACTGACCTTTAAACCCTTAGATCTCAACATTTTAATTCAGTCATTGTCACAGCAAAAAAAAAAAAAAAAAAGATGAGGAATAAACCACAGCCTATTATCAATCAGGACGAAAAATAACCAAATTTAGTAATTCAGAAAATTGCCCAACTTTTTTTTTTAGCAGATGAATTGTCCTCATATGTGATATACATTTAAGAATGAAACTTAAATTAGCTCCTTAAAGTGGTCTTGTGACTTTAATTATTCACAAAGTACACAAATTTAATGAGTTTTTAAATATTAAAACTCCCCCCTTTGTCACTACGGTGAGTTCTTAATTTACAGAGCAATTAAGTCAAGACCCTCATTTATCAGGACATGTGCGTTTGTTGAAAACGTAGTCAGTTTTTATTAATTGATGCTATAGAAATACTGAGGTGAAATTAATGTGTGTCTTCAGAGGTCGTGCCGGTGGTGGTGGGGAGCTCGCAAGGAGCAAGACGTGAGATAAATAAGTAACTGCTATTCCCTGATTTCTCCAGAGATTGCTGAAATATTAAGTGGCACAATGGTTACCGTTCTCAGCCAAAATGCTTGCAAGAAAATGCCCCCTGAGTTTCTCTCTGGCAAACATCTGTCATGGGTAGTAGCTGAGAAATAGGGAAACTTCAAAGCAGTACTTTCTGATTATTAGCAGAGTGTGGAGTGTAATGTTCTTACATTTTAATGCAAACCAAGTGTTGATGAGCTGAGAGGGTAGAATTAAAAAGTAGCCCAAATTTTCCTTTGTTCTTCAGGATGGGGCTGACAGGAACATTCGCAGTCAGTAGTATTCCTCAGTGCTTACCAATTTGTGAGCCACAAGAAATTCTAGCTCCAGAGGCAGATGGTGGGAGTGGAGTGGACCAGGCTGCCATTTCCTGCTGTTCACCTGTGGTGGCTCTGCCCAATTGCGCTCACTGTTCAGCACAAATCGCTTATGGACAATCTTCTTCAAGAAAGTGGTTACAAAAGAGCAAGACCAAGTTCAAATGGTATGTACCCGAGCACCTGCCTACAAAGCTGACAGCTGCCTCATAATATTAATAAGTTTGTCTTAAAAGATGGAGGAGGAAGACACTTCCTGTTTTGAAATATAAATATAAACACAGAGCATCAAAAATACCTGAGCAATTTTGTCAATATTTTGGCCAGTCGTTAGAATGATTTGTACATGGAGAGACTGAATTTTTAGTTGAAAGGGTAATGGGTAGATAGACATCGTCTAAGCACTTCACTGTTTTTGTGAGAGTGGATTTGACAGTACAACAATCTCCAAGTATTCTTTACTCCTGGAACTCCTCAATCCACCCTGAAAATATTTAAAAAAAAAAAATACACAACAAAAAAGCACAACCTAAGAAAAATACTTCCTGGTGTGTACAAACTAGAACATTATCCTCCTTATTGCAGTTTGATTTCTACCAAATTCTGATTTTAAGCCAGCAAACAGGTTGTCCAATCCACTCCCTGAGGCTAAGGTTAAAGGGAGAAACAAGCATCTCACTCCTATTTCCTGGTGCGTTTGGACTTTCAGCCTCTGGAGCACCAAAAGTTTGATGGGACCATGCTGAGGGGTCCCCTGTATCCAGGAGTCGGTTAATATACTCCCATTCCTCATTCAGACAGGCAACAGAGGCCAAAAAAGGGAGAAAAAAAAATAGTAGCAGGGCAACAAACTCTGTCTCCTGCAAATGCTCTGTAATAAATTGTTCTTTCAGCAGTGCAAAAGATGGATTTTTCTTTCCTTTGCTTCTTTCCTCCTTTGCCGGAAAGCACCAATGGGCGGCTCGCTTTCCCACCTGGCCCTGGCTGCCTGTGCCCATAAATTTGCCTATGCAATGCCTGTTTACGGGTCGCTGATGGAACATGGAGACGGTGCATTTTGTAAGCGCTGGGTAGATAATCATGGTAATTGATGTTTGGAGCTGTGAGCTCCTAGGAGCACAGGGTCTCTTTCTCCCAGTGAGGCCCTGCTCTCTGTTATCAGCCCAGCCCATAATTAAATATCACTCTTTTACAATATGTTTCAGGCTCCTTAATGAGTCTAAAGCAGAAATAGTCACCTCTTTCCCCTCTGAGCTTTATTTGCTTGTTATTAAACAATGTTATTGAGCTGCCTTCTTTCCCTGTGTTGCCAAACCTGCATCATTTCCGTTTTATAATTGCACAATTAGAGCGAAGGCTTTGCTTCCATACATCAGCAGGCCCTGCGTGTGCCTGCGTGTATGTGTGTATGTGTGTGGAGAAGAGAAGAGGGAGAGAAAAGGAAAAATCAGGTGTTCATACAAACTACTCAAATGCATCTTATTTTCATTAACTGCCAGATTTTGCAAAATGGGAAGCGATTTATCATGAGCCATTTTCTTCTATCAACCACCTCCACCAACCAACACCATGACTTTCGCCGTGACCTTGTGCTGTGTAGCGGAGGGTCCAATTTGCTCATTGTTACTCGCTTGCATAATCCTATGCCCCTCCCCCACAGCCTTTTTTCCCCCAAGCAAAATCCAGTCATTTATATTCCGAGGCTAAACGGTATTCTTTTTGCCCCCAAAGCTGGCAAGCTGTATAACACTAGTAATTCCTTCTAACGAATTTCCAGAGAGCTCCTCCTCTTACACACGCACTCTCTCGCTCACACACACACACACACTCCCCCACGCACACACTCACATGCACCCCCCTAAGCTGCTCTAAGCAGTGTATTAAGTAGCTGAAGAAAATCCATTCACATTCTGCTGTGTCGCTTTCTTCTCAAGTCATGAACCCATCACAGACTTTTTCTAGCTGTAGGTTGCCACGGTGAAGATTTACAATGCCAGTTATTCATACATCTGCCTTCTCTTTTTTCCCCCCCTTATTCTTAAATCCCTTGGGCGAGGGCAACCTTGATACTGAGACTCGTAAAATTCATGCAGGCTTATCATCCTTGGTGAAGGCTCCAGGCGTGCGCTCCGCAACCCCCGCCAGCTCACTGCCATGACGGGTGGGTGGGCCGCGGGCTTTTATTTCCAACAACGAAGAAGGGGGTTGGGTACCGTTGAATGAATAGAATGGGTACCGTTTTCATAATAGAAAACTTGCACACACACACACACACACATATATATAATAAAAGCAGTATATGTTTCACTAATCATTCATTAATTTTTTAAAATTGCTTTCGGGTCTCTGGAGGCCAGTATTCATTTGATGCTGGAATGTTAAATAAAAAGTGACCTTAGTTTGAGCAAGATAATTTTAGAAAGTCCACTCATCAGTGCTCAAGAGCTCATAGGGTGGGGAAATAAACTCTTTTCTCACTGCATAGCAAAGAACTGATAGGAGGAAACCTCAGCACCTTTTAAAATGTGCAGTTGGTGGCCATTGTTTTTTGCTATTTTCTTCACTTAATTATTTCTTCTTCTCTTAATTGTTACTAAATTCATTATTCTTAAAGAACATGGAGAAGAGGGAAAAATAAATATTTTCAACAGCAAACATTAATATTTTTAAAAAGTCATTGAAATTTTCCCCAATCTGAAAAAGAGATTAATCCTATGGTAATGTAATAGAGAACTATGTTTTAATCATTACCAAAAAAAAAAAAAAAAGATTTTTAACATATTGTTAGAAAATAACAATTCAGATCTTGGCAAGTGATCACCTGGAACCCTTTTATAAAAGTTTATGAAATTATTTTTAGCTGGATTAAAATATAATTGTCACCTTGAGCCTGTGACTACTTGAGCCTCAGTTTCCTCCTATGTAAAATGAGAAGAGTGTGCTATCTGTAAGGATCCTTTTTAGTCTTACATGATCTAGTCACTATTCAATTAAAAAATAGGCAAGAACTAGTTTAATCTTAAATTTCTCTTCTTCCAGCTCAATGCATGAAGTCTCCCCAGGGTATAGTTCAGGCATGATCCTCAACTCCCTGCACGATGGTCTCTCTGTAACTCTTCAGCTCTCTATGGCACCATTTAGAAAATTTCCACAGTGAACATCAAGGTAGATTGTTGACTGAGAACAACCCGAAACCCAAAGTTTTAATTCATATTCCACAGAAAACTTGGAAAGAACCACATGTAACATTTGTTGTACTTTCTGAGATCGTTTCCCTGGACCTAGGATAAGATGAGAGCAACACAACAAAAGATGTTCTGTTCTACTTTATTTTACTTAATTATTTTATTTTTTTTCCCTTCTGGCTAATCCCTTTTCCTTTAGGTGGAAATTTCTTCTCCCAAACTGCCTCCTGGAGTATTCCTCTCCCCACAGCCCATGGACACCATCGGGCCCCCATCGCAGGGGCATGAGCAGGTGGATCTGCCACCCACCTTCACTGACCCTGGCATACCTCTGAACATTGTCACCTCGGGCTTGCAGACTCATAGCCCACCTTCTCTTAGAAAACCATCTGACCTGTGTCTTACACAGGAAGATTAAGTTGACAGCTCCAGTCAAACTTTCAAAATAATCTGCTCACAAATAGAACATTGAATTTTACATTGTGTAATTCCATCTGCTTTCCTTATCTACCTGGGTCCTGAATCTGGTAAGACACTTACTAGGAAACCATTGTACCCATCTGTGACCCTGTTTCCTTATGCAACTCTCAAGGAAAGGATGCAATCCCAATCAACTTCTCAAGATTCTGACTGTCAAGTACAATAATGTGTGAATACTTTTAAATGTACTGGAGTATACTATGTCGATATATTATTATCATTATTTATTTTATTTATTATTATTAGTCTATTAATGACCATGATGATAGACAGGATGGCTTTCTAACATGTTTGGCTATGACCTACAGAAAGAACTGCATTTTATATAGTATGCCAGGACACATCTGTGTAATCCTAGCTGATATGAAAGTTACACAAAACAATATACCTTTACTATCTGTGAAGCATTCTGATATTTTCTATAGATAGAGAATTTTCATACCGCCATTGGTCTTAGCCTACAGTTCGAAAAGCTTGGGTGTTAAGCACCATGTTAGTCTGGAAGGGAACCACCATGAACCTACATGGAGGCTTTGTGTGATTTAGGAAAGGGCCTACACACCTGCCTCCCGGGCCAGAGCCTACAGCTTGGAGAGGGAAGTAGGGCAAGATTTTGACTTCTACTTGCCCCTTCAGCTGGAAGTTTTTGTAGAGCACATTGAAACCTAGTCAGTGTTGGAGGTTGGGGAAGGGGAGTGGGTGGAGGTATGGAAAGGCATTATGCAAGAGTGTGAAATAAGTTTTGGTGTAACATGCATGAATGATGTATTTCCAAATCTGCCTATACACAGGTCAGAGGCAGCCGACAATGCAAGGTAGCCTAGAAAAGAAAGGAAGCATGAAAGAAAGACAAACATGATTTAGGCTAATTCTAAAGCTGTGAAAAACTGAATGGAAAATAAGAAAGAGAGTAGTGGAATAGAGTTTATCAAAAACCTGCCTTCAAGGATGTGTCCATTACGTAGTTCTGCAAATTAACAATAACGATGACTTAAGAAACATCATATTTCTGCCTTTGTTGCAAATTCTAAAAACTATCTTGACCCATCCCCAAGCATCAACCTTCATCCATAAGTTGCAAGATCTAATAAGCTGGAATGTAGGCTGGGAGATCTCTGGAACCTTTTCCTCCTAGAAGCAGCCTATCTCAATTGCCATCACTCCTGTTATCCATTAAGATATAATCAGCAAAAGGTGACATCAGAGCATTTCAGTATGTCCCCAGAAGGTCTTTCTCACTGGGCAATTCATTGGTTGATCTATGAACTTATGAGCACACTGTACACTACTAGACTAACAAGATTGAAATTAAGTTTATTCTTCTTCAAGTTCATACCAAAGTTAACTAAATGGAACTGCCAAGAAACAGAAACAAAAAAGGTAACTAAAAAAACAAGTAGGTCCTGTCCACTCTTTCAACATTCAAAGTTCACCTCTTCAGTTTATACGTCCACCTTTTCTATTTAATGCAACATCCTTTATGCCGTTGACTTCTTCCAGGTAGCATACTACATTTAATTATCTTCATTAGTGTAATATAGACAAATATAGTAAAATAATGAAGAAGGAAATTTTTTCCTCTTTTTTAAATACCTTCTCTCCAACACACACACATATACACATGTGTGCACACACACATACACATGTGTGCACACACACACACACACACACATCTCAATGGTGGCCATTTTTAGAAAGAAGAAATGAATTTGAACAAAAAGAAAAAGATTTTATTCCAAAACATTTTTTAATTATGTAATGTACTGCTATATTCCCTTAGTCTCCTTTTCTACATTTGATTTGTTTTAATAGCTGTTTATAAAACTCACAGCAAGTGTTACTTTCAAAATAGTCAATATTTTTAAATGTCTTAGGATTTCAAGTCATCGACAAAATAACTTTCCTAAGACCATTTTTTATATTCTTCTTATGAGGCATGTCTTTATGATTATAAGATTTGGTGGCATTAACAGCTTAGGATAATTATCAGTAGGACAAAAGACTTACTCCTCATTTGATACACACGGACAAGAAGGCGCCTTCCTTTTTAACTTGTATGGGAAAACAATAGTGTCCAAGTTATCTAAAGGAAATGAAGACATAGGCCCTTGGAGAAATCGCACCTTATTCTCTGCTTTGTCTTTTCTCTTTTGTGCTGTATTTTACCTTAAATGTCATCATGCTGTCAAAAATGTCTTTTCCATCCTGTTTCCCAATCTTTTGACACTCTTAAGACAGTGGGTGGTGTGGAAGAGAGCAGGCATCTCTCCTGTGCAGGTGAAGCCTGCCAGCAGTGCTTGCACAACCGTAGGTCACAAAGCACCTTGACCAACCTCAACACACAGCAGCTAGATAGTGCACTCCACTTGGCCTTATCAGATTTTTACTTGTTTTCCAGATTTTTACCCAGAATATCGCCTTAGGGACCAGGGTTTGTCCACATTGTCACTGGATAGGAGCTAATGATCGCCACTGTCTTTTCTCTGTCCGCAGTCTCCTCTACCTGGCTCCCCAATTTGCCTTTATGCTTTTCTTGCCCAATCCCCAAATCTCTTGATCTTTGGGCAATCTTTCTTCCCTGATTCCTTTATGAACTTTTAGGGAGTGAAAAGGAAGCAGAGTTGATGGGGCCCGGAAGGATATAGATCCATCTGTAGGGATGTCACTGGGCGAGTATCCAGATTTGAATGTCAGAAAGGCTTAAAGAACTTGGGCCTACCTGGGAGGGGTCGGATCCCCACCCAGTGGGCGTGACATAGGCCAAAGTCTCTGGACAATAAGGCCACTTGCAGCTGGGCAGGAGAGGAGAGAGCAGCAAGCACTGCAGTTTGTGGACTTACATCTGTATTGAAGCAAGACCCATTTCAGCCAGCACTGCAGTCTTCTGGGCCAGATTCCAGCCACCACACTAGAAAAGGGCTTGCCATAGGCAAATAAGCTCCACCAAATATATTCGAGGAGGGCTTCCACAAGGTAGCACATAGTACTCTGAGAGTGTGACAGCACCCACAGCACATTCTCTGTGCGTTATTAAGCTGAAGTTTTCCCATTAGTGCCTCCATAGGCATGATCTAGTCTTTGCACCCAGATTTCAGCTCCTTGTTCCCTTCACCCTCTTGTGTGAATTTCTTATTTTTTGATGCCCAGACCTTTCACTGGGCCCGACATTTTGGATGTCAGTTTCTTAAGCAGAAAGATGATTTGCAAACAGACATCTGGGACTCTGGGGATGGCATTCCTCCCTGACAGCTCTCTGGAGTACCTTAACCCCTATGCCCACCCCTGAGCCTGCTTTCCTTGACTCCAAAACTCGGGGCCCTCCTCTGGGATCTACGAAGGGCTCCCTCTTTTCTGTTCTCATAGCTTCATAGATGTACCTCTAATTTTACTCTTATTACTTTATCTTGTGATGACTTACTGAAGTTGCAGTCTGTCTCACAAACCATTAGCAACATAAAAATAGAGACAACTGGAAGTGCCACTTCTAGGCCCGGAAATATACAAGAGGCTATCAATTATAGGTGTTCGGTATATGTTTGCTGAATGAATGAGTGGAAACTGGATGGCCTGATTTATGGACTTTATGTAACTAGCTCCCCTGAAATAATCACATAGCTCCATATTTGATTAGCCAAACACACAAATAAAAATTGGCTTAAATTAGAGTTATCATTTTTGCTAATTTTGTATTATACTCTTTACATCAGATATATGAATATAAGTATAAATTCCAAATTTTGCTTCTTAGCTTGCTACTGATGTTCAATGAAATGTTAGTCATTGTGCTCATTTTGAATTTAACTCAATAGCTGTATGTTAAATGGCTGTGCTATATATTTCAATGAACAAATATATGTGAAAATCCCATTACTTGTTTATAGTCTATAAGATGGTTCTCTAGAAGAGTTAATTAATAAATGAACGTAAAACATAAATTAGATAATAAAAATGTATGCCTTTAAATTTTTTTAATTATTATAAATATTTCATCTGCATAAGTTTTTTGTTCTTGGAAATTAAACAAATGGACTCTTTTTAATGCGTGGTGATGCTATTGAATTCCTAGACAGGACTTTGAGAAAACTTAACATTGAGATAAAATTTTGTGCCAATTTCATAACCCTTTTTGGTTTGTATAATTTCAAACTTTCCCTGTGTCTTCTATTTATCTCTATTACTACGTTAGTGGTGTCCTTGGCAAATATAGTTGGTACTGTAGGCTCTCTACCAGGAGAGATGTGTGATTAATTCTTTGTTTTGGAGGGGCTTGATAGCTCACTGGGTGCCCTTGTACCTAAAGGCAGATGTTAGTGGAATCATGGCTGTGGGTCATAGCCATGGTCCAAAATTTTCCAGGTGAGGTATCTGGAAAGGGCTGTCGTATGAAATTAGCATTGTCCTTCATGAACCTTGAAATGGATGTTAAAAAATATTCTTAGCACAAATATTGTTCCTGCAGCCTTGCTCACGTTTGTCCTTTTGTGCAATAGAATAATAATGCTTTAACCAATTACATGCTTTTTGAAAAGTTCTGTAGTTTCACACCTCTTTGTTAGCTTAGGTTTTGCTTATAATTCAAACTCTATGTATATACCTCCTGGATCAGAATTTACAGGTGGAGGATAAGGCGCCCTGAAGTGGAGAGACTTACCCAAAGGCGACACCAACCCGACAAGTCAAAGCAGAACCACAGGCTTTTTATTCTCAGCCAGTACATTTTTCCTAAATCATTTCCAGTTCACATCCTGTTTTTTATTTGTTTATGTTTTAATTCATGGAGAGCATGGACAGAGGCTAAGAAGTTTACACCAGCCCACTCAAAGAACAGATAAAATCCAGTTCTTTCCTTCCTTCTACTTCCCCTCCCCACTACCCCGAGTTCTTGCGTTCTAAAATAGCTAGCTTTAGCAATACATACTGTCTTTTCTCCAAGGCACATTCCTCTTTCGTAAGTGTAAGCTTTAAAAATAGTTTTGCTAAGAAAGATGGATCAGATATACCATTTGTAATTGAAGAAACTGAGGCAAAGAGTGACTAAGCAATTCACTCGGGGATGGTCATGACTAAGCGCAAGCTCACTTGGACTTTGGAACTTAATTTATTCCAGAGAAGGGCCAAGTTCCAGACTATGCAACTTACACATGAAAAGGCAACCCAAACAAGACTACTTTCCTGAATTTTAAATAGAAGTCTTAAATTGCTTGCAAGTAAGCACAAAATTCCAAGTTTTACTGTGCAAAATTCTATAACATAGGCACACAGATGGACAAATAAGGGCAAAAATAATGAATAGAATGAGAATTAAAAACTCACCTTTTTTACAATATTACTATTACATTGTGGCATGCTTTGTACATATTGGGAGATCATAAATATATTTTTACTTGTATGTACATTTTATGTTCTGCATTACCAATACACAATCAAGGTATAATTAAGTATGAATAGTCTCCTTTTGTGTGTTTTATATTCAATCGCAATTTTTTTAAAATAATGCTTAGCTTACCCGTGATTTTTAGCAAAATATTACCTAAATAACAGTGATCGGAACAAACTGATCACAATGGGTTTACTTTTGTATCTTACATTACAATGTTTCAAATATTTTGCTGTGTGGCATATTTGATCATGATATGTATGCTGGAGTACATTTTACATTTCCAGGCCAAAATATGGGCAACATTCTAACAGTACAGGACACCTGAATGGGACTCCAAGAAGTGGCCCCAGAGATTAAAATCGCAGTTATTACTAGAAGACCAAAGCAGGTAAAAATCAAGAAGTGGGTGGTCAGAAACAACAAAATTCCATAAAACCACAGAGCAAAACCAAGGTGAGCAAAGAGAAATACAGGATGAAAGAGGAAGACCCTCAACACAAAACAAGTCTGACCTCAGGCAAATACTGTTGCTCTGCAGCCTTTTTCTCTACTCCCTGGCACGGAAGGGTTCTGTGATCATGACCCAGCAGGTGTAAACAGGTTTTGAGGCTGGACAGAGAATATTCTAACTATAGCTGCAGGTGAAATCTAACCCAGAGAAGTGAGATTTTAGTAAAGCACTTACATCTAATAAATAGAACCAGCCACATATTAGTTTTTCTTTATAGTTTTCTGTGAATACTAGTCATGTTGTTTTTTGGTTTTTTAAGTTGTACTTCACATGCATGTGGGTATGCTTGTTATTTCTTACAAATTCAAAGGAAAACAACTTAGAATGTTTAAGTAAACACTGAAAAGGTGAAAAGTTTCAAGGACTCTTTAAGTTGCAAACATTACAACAAGAAGATAAATTACCCCCAAATAACTGTGTTATTATTTACATACAAAGTAAGCTTTAGATTTCCATTGCTAATCTTGTTAGGTTGGACTTTACATGATCCTAGATTCTCAGCATTTATTTATAAAAGTCATATAATCACGGAAAAAACGATTTTTAAAAATAAAAAATAAGTAATATGAAAAGACAAATATTCTACAAAGCATTGTATAGAAAGAAACATAACTTCAAACAGAGTGACTATTTAAGAATGAATGTGAATGGAAATTTGGAAATTCTAAGTTTTTAAGTTTGTATGTTTGTATATTCTATTTATGCATCTACTTTCCCTCAAAGTAAGGGAAGAAATTAAAGATGTTTTTAACAGTGTCCTATATATAAATTCAAAAGTCTCAGGGTTTAACGGAATTTCATACTATATTATGGCTTGGAATGAACTAATAGATTTATAGGTAAATTTCTCAAAACAAATTATTCAAGGCAATATCAGAAATGAAAAGATTCTCTACCAAGAATTTGTTTTCCGGAAAAGATATGAATGAATTAGCACCATAAGCTTGAAATGATAATTTTATGTTAATCATCTTCTACATTTCAGAGTGCATCAATACTTTTGTGCATTGGGTATGTGCTCTTGTGTGTGTGTGTGTGTGTGTGTGTGTGTACACATATAGATGTTAATTATGGGTCTGCTTTTCATATACAGGCTGGGTTCATCTTAGCGAATTCCAAATGAAGAAATAAATGTCCTTGACATTCCATTTAATAGACAGTGGGTGGCACCATCTTAAGGAGCAGATGATGTAAGGATGCATTTGGCACTATTTTCTTTATTTGGGCTACAAACTCTATCCAAATTGTGAAGGATTTTCCACATTAGTAATTAATAGGGCCCCATTATGCTAACTATCATCCAACTTAGGACATCTTAGAGGAAAGATAAGAGATGAATAATTTGAAGTAATTTTCTTGTAATCATGCCAATCACTTGAGCAAAGTAGTTATTAAAGGAAACAGTATTATGATGAATTATAGGACATCTAACACTGAATACCTTTTCTTATCAGCTGCTTATAGTTTCTGATTCTTAAAAAAAGGCAAACAAGTAGAAGTCTATTCCGAATAACACTCTTCTTACTGTAAATAATAGTTTGTTTAGCAAACCCTGAATTTTAATGAGGCTTAAAAGACAGACTTTACCTTATTTCTGCTCATCTCCTTGAAAAGAGCTGAAGTTTGTCAGCTTTACCTTCCCTTAAAAGGTAGATGTAACAAGCCTGAGTCACCTTTGATGACAAGGGATTCTTCCAGTTCAGATTTGCTGAAGTGATTAGACATTATTTATCTAATTAAATGTTCAAAACACATCATTATTGAAAGGAATAAATTTACTACATTTGTTGAGGAGTGTTAACTGAAATGTAACTGCACATCATTTGACTTTTTAACATTTTATTATATCTATTAAGTCTTTCTGTGCTTAATTAAATCAACTTATTTTTTACAGTTAATTTAACGTGATTTCATTTTCGTTACAGATTCTGAATCGGATATTATAGAGAAAGCCAACTGTATACACAAATTAAGCTTTGACTCCTCAGGTGCTCTCTTGCATTTCATTCAAGTCTGGCAGCTTCCGGGGCTCACCATGATTTTAAATGGATGGTATTTTTCACATAGCAGAGGAAACTCACTCTTCGTCCTTATGGATTTTTTTTAAATATGACAATTTTGAAGGCTGTAGAGGCTTCAGAATTGTACTATTTGCATCCTAGATCACAGTCAGTATTTAGAAGAAATAATGTTTTTAATGCTTAGAAAAAAGTAAATAAAAATAAAAATGTGAAATTGTGACCATTAGTTGCAGCTCCCTGGAAGCTACATTTTATTAACTGTCCCTACAGGAACAATGATGCCTAAATAATAATTCCTGAGAAGGACCAAAGTATTTGGGTAGCAATACCCAGGGGTGGGCTACACGGGAGAAGTTATTTCATTATGATTATTATCCTCAAATGAATGTCTCTCAGTAATCAATATTTAGCAGCATTCTTTCCTTCACAAGAACCCCAAACCATAAAATGTGCTTGGGGGAGGAGCAGGGTTGAAGCCACAAATGTCTGGTGCCAATCAGCTGCGATGAATTGTGAGACGCGGGGATGAAGGCAGCGATTTGGTACATTCAAATCACCCCTGAAAAGTGTTAAAATGGAGAGTGTGGCTGGAAACGAATGGGAAAGGAAGATTCAAAGGTTGCAAGTGGTGTTGGTGGAAAATTCTAATTAGACATTTACATCAGCTTGCAAAGCTCCTTATTTTCCCCAAATGTTGGAGTGTTTCATGTTTTGTCAGTCTTCCATTGAAAGTGCTCAAAGGGAAGGTTTCTGAAAGTCTCATGGAACTCTGGGCATGGTGAGTGAAAAAGGTGGTCACACATGCATTGCTTGAGCCTCGCTATCCCACACCAGAGAACAAAATGAAAAAAAAAAAAAA